>JAPZIH010000313.1:0-30449 GCA_027410445.1 Discoglossus pictus
CAGTATATGTGTGTATAGTGAGAGGCTGGGTATGTCTGTTCTGCAGTATATATGTGTGTATAGTGAGAGGCCGGGTGTGTATGTGCTGCAGTATATATGTGTGTATAGTGAGAGGCCGGGTATGTCTGTCCTGCGGTATATATGTGTGTATAGTAAGAGGCCGGGTATGTCTGTCCTGCAGTATATATGTGAGTATAGTGAGAGGCCGGGTATGTCTGTCCTGCAGTATATATGTGTTATAGTGAGAGGCTGGGTATGTCTGTTCTGCAGTATATATCTGTGTATAGTGAGAGGCCGGGTATGTCTGTCCTGCAGTATATATGTGTGTATAGTGAGAGGCCGGGTATGTCTGTCCTGCAGTATATATGTGTGTATAGTGAGAGGCCGGGTATGTCTGTCCTGCAGTATATATGTGAGTATAGTGAGAGGCCGGGTATGTCTGTCCTGCAGTATATATGTGTGTATAGTGAGAGGCTGGGTATGTCTGTTCTGCAGTATATATCTGTGTATAGTGAGAGGCCGGGTATGTCTGTCCTGCAGTATATATGTGTGTATAGTGAGAGGCCGGGTATGTCTGTCCTGCAGTATATATGTGTGGTGAGAGGCCGGGTATGTCTGTCCTGCAGTATATATGTGTGTATAGTGAGAGGCCGGGTATGTCTGTCCTGCAGTATATATGTGTGTATAGTGAGGCCGGGTATGTCTGTCCTGCAGTATATATGTGTGTATAGTGAGAGGCCGGGTACGTCTGTCCTGCAGTATATATGTGTGTATAGTGAGAGGCCGGGTACGTCTGTCCTGCAGTATATATGTGTATAATGAGAGGCCGGGTATGTCTGTCCTGCAGTATATATGTGTGTATAGTGAGAGGGGGTATGTCTGTCCTGCAGTATATATGTGTGTATAGTGAGAGGCCGGGTATGTCTGTCCTGCAGTATATATGTGTGTATAGTGAGAGGTCGGGTATGTCTGTCCTGCAGTATATATGTGTGTATAGTGAGAGGCCGGGTATGTCTGTGCTGCAGTATATATGTGTGTATAGTGAGAGGCCGGGTATGTCTGTGCTGCAGTATATATGTGTGTATAGTGAGAGGCCGGGTATGTCTGTCCTGCAGTATATATGTGTGTATAGTGAGAGGCCAAGTATGTCTGTCCTGCAGTATATGTGTGTATAGTGACAGGTCGGGTATGTCTGTCCTGCAGTATATATGTGTGTATAGTGAGAGGCCGGGTATGTCTGTCCTGCAGTATATATGTGTATATAGTGAGAGGCCGGGTATGTCTGTCCTGCGGTATATGTGTGTATAGTGAGAGGCTGGGTATGTCTGTCCTGCAGTATATATGTGTGTATAGTGAGAGGCCGGGGATGTCTGTCCTGCAGTATATATGTGTGTATAGTGAGAGGCCGGGTATGTCTGTCCTGCGGTATATGTGTGTATAATGAGAGGCCGGGTATGTCTGTCCTGCAGTATATATGTGTGTATAGTGAGAGGCCGGGTATGTCTGTCCTGCAGTATATATGTGTGTATAGTGAGAGGCCGGTATGACTGTCCTGCAGTATATATGTGTGTATAGTGAGAGGCCGGGTATGTCTGTCCTGCAGTATATATGTGTGTATAGTGAGAGGCCGGGTATGTCTGTCCTGCAGTATATATGTGTGTATAGTGATGGGCCGGGTATGTCTGTCCTGCAGTATATATCTGTGTGATAGTGAGAGGCCGGGTATGTCTGTCCTGCAGGTAAATATGTGTGTATAGTGAGAGGCGGGGTATGTCTGTCCTGCAGTATATATGTGTGTATAGTGAGAGGCCGGGGATGTCTGTCTGCAGTATATATGTGTGTATAGTGAGAGGCCGGGTATGTCTGTCCTGCAGTATATATGTGTGTTATAGTGAGCTGGGGGTATGTCTGTCCTGCAGTATATATGTGTGTAAAGTGAGAGGCCGGGTATGTCTGTCCTGCAGTATATATGTGTTGTAATAGTGAGAGGTAAGGCATGTCTGTCCTGCAGTATATATGTGTATAGTGAGAGGCCGGGTATGTCTGTCCTGCAGTATATATGTGTGTATAGTGAGAGGCCGGGTATGTCTGTCCTGCGGTATATATGTGTGTATAGTGAGAGGCCGGGTATGTCTGTCCTGCAGTATATATGTGTGTATAGAGAGAGGCCGGGTATGTCTGTCCTGCAGTATATATGTGTGTATAGCGAGAGGCCGGTATGTCTGTCCTGCAGTATATATGTGTGTATAGTGAGAGGCCGGGTATGTCTGTCCTGCAGTATATATGTGTGTATAGTGAGAGGCCGGTATGTCTGTCCTGCAGTATATATGTGTGTATAGTGAGAGGCCGGGTATGTCTGTCCTGCAGTATATTTGTGTGTAGAGTGATGTGCCGGGTGATGTCTGGTCCTGCAGTATAGTATGTGTGGTATACGTGAGTGGCCCGGGTATGTCTGTCCTGCAGTATATATGTGTGTATAGTGATAGGCCGGTATGTCTGTCCTGCAGTATATATGTGTGTATAGTGAGAGGCCGGGTATGTCTGTCCTGCAGTATATATGTGTGTATAGTGAGAGGCCGGGTATGTCTGTCCTGCGGTATATATGTGTGTATAGTGAGAGGCCGGGTGTGTCTGTCCTGCAGTATATATGTGTGTATAGTGAGAGGCCGGGTATCTCTGTCCTGCAGTATATATGTGTGTATAGCGAGAGGCCGGGTATCTCTGTCCTGCAGTATATATGTGTGTATAGTGAGAGGCCGGGTGTGTCTGTCCTGCAGTATATATGTGTGTATAGTGACAGGCCGGGTATGTCTGTTCTGCAGTATATATGTGTGTATAGTGAGAGGCCGGGTATGTCTGTCCTGCAGTATATATGTGTGTATAGTGAGAGGCCGGGTATGTCTGTCCTGCGGTATATATGTGTGTATAGTGAGAGGCCGGGTGTGTCTGTCCTGCAGTATATATGTGTGTATAGTGACAGGCCGGGTATCTCTGTCCTGCAGTATATATGTGTGTATAGTGAGAGGCCGGGTATGTCTGTCCTGCGGTATATATGTGTGTATAGTGAGAGGCCGGGTATGTCTGTCCTGCAGTATATATGTTGTGTATAGTGAGAGCCGGGTATGTCTGTCCTGCAGTATATATGTTGTGTTATAGTGATAGGGCCGGTATGTCTGTCCTGCAGTATATATGTGTGTATAGTTGATAGCCGGGTATGTCTGTCCTGCAGTATATTGTGTGTATAGAGAGTGGGCCGGGGGGTTGTCTGTCCTGAGTATATATGTTGTATATTGAGAGGCCGGTATGTCTGTCTGCAGTTTATATGTGTGTATAGTGAGAGGCCGGGTATGTCTGTCCTGCAGTATATATGTGTGTATAGTGAGAGCCGGGTTTGTCTGTCCTGCAGTATATATGTGTGTATAGTTAGAGGCCGGTATGTCTGTCCTGCAGTATATATGTGTGTATAGTGAGAGGCCGGGGTATGTCTGTCCTGCAGTATATATGTGTGTATAGTGAGAGGCAGGGTATGTCTGTCCTGCAGTATATATATGTGTATAGTGAGAGGCCGGGTAATGTCTGTCCAGCAGTATTATATGTGTGTATAGTGAGAGGCCGGGGTATGTCTGTCCTGCAGTATATATGTGTGTATAGTGAGAGGCCGGGTATGTCTTTCCTGCAGTATATATGTGTGTATAGTGAGAGGCCGGGTATGTCTGTCCTGCAGTATATATGTGTGTATAGTGAGAGGCCGGGTATGTCTGTTCTGCAGTTAATATGTGTGTATAGTGAGAGGGCGGTATGTCTGTCCTGCAGTATATATGGTGTATAGTGAGAGGCCGGGTATGTCTGTCCTGCAGTATATAGTGTGTATAGTGAGAGGCCGGGTATGTCTGTCCTGCAGTATATATGAGTGTATAGTGAGAGGCCGGGTATGTCCTGTCCTGCAGTATATATGTGTGTATAGTGAGAGGCCGGGTATGTCTGTCCTGCAGTATATATGTGTGTATAGTGAGAGGCCGGGTATGTCTGTCCTGCAGTATATATGTGTGTATAGTGATGGGCCGGGTATGTCTGTCCTGCAGTATATATGTGTGTATAGTGAGAGGCCGGGTATGTTTGTCCTGCAGTATATATGTGTGTATAGTGAGAGGCCGGGTATGTCTGTCCTGCAGTATATATGTGTGTATAGTGAGAGGCCGGGTATGTCTGTCCTGCAGTATATATGTGTGTATAGTGAGAGGCCGGGTATGTCTGTCCTTCAGTATATATGTGTGTATAGTGAGAGGCCGGGTATGTCTGTCCTGCAGTATATATGTGTGTATAGTGAGAGGCCGGGTATGTGTGTCCTGCAGTATATATGTGTGTATAGTGAGAGGCCGGGTATGTCTGTCCTGCAGTATATATGTGTGTATAGTGAGAGGCCGGGTATGTCTGTCCTGCAGTATATATGTGTGTATAGCGAGAGGCCGGGTATGTCTGTCCTGCAGTCTGTCCTGCAGTATATATGTATGTATAGTGAGAGGCCGGGTATGTCTGTCCTGCAGTATATATTGTGTATAGTGAGAGGCCGGGTATGTCTGTCCTGCAGTATATATGTGTGTATAGTGAGAGGCCGGGTATGTCTGTCCTGCAGTATATATGTGTGTATAGTGAGAGGCCGGGTATATCTGTCCTGCAGTATATGTGTGTATAGTGAGAGGCCGGGTATGTCTGTCCTGCGGTATATATGTGTGTATAGTGAGAGGCCGGGTATGTCTGTCCTGCAGTATATATGTGTGTATAGTGAGAGGACGGGTATGTCTGTCCTGCAGTATATGTGTGTATAGTGAGAGGCCGGGTATGTCTGTCCTGCAGTAATATGTGTGTATAGTGGAGGCCGGGGTATGTCTGTCCTGCAGTATATATGTGTATAGAGAGAGGCCGGGTCTGTCTCTGCAGTATATATGTGTGTATAGTGAGAGGCCGGGTATGTCTGTCCTGCAGTATATATGTGTGTATAGTGAGAGGCCGGGTATGTCTGTCCTGCAGTATATATGTGTGTATAGTGAGAGGCCGGGTATGTCTGTCCTGCAGTATATATGTGTGTATAGTGAGAGGCCGGGTATGTCTGTCCTGCAGTATATATGTGTGTATAGTGAGAGGCCGGGTATGTCTGTCCTGCAGTATATATGTGTATAGTGAGAGGCCGGGTATGTCTGTCCTGCAGTATATATGTGTGTATAGTGAGAGGCCGGGTATGTCTGTCCTGCAGTATATATGTGTGTATAGTGAGAGGCCGGTATGTCTGTCCTGCAGTATATATGTGTGTATAGTGAGAGGCCGGGTATGTCTGTCCTGCAGTATATATGTGTGTATAGTGAGAGGCCGGGTATGTCTGTCCTGCAGTATATATGTGTG
Organism: Discoglossus pictus; assembly: GCA_027410445.1. Taxonomy (NCBI): domain Eukaryota; kingdom Metazoa; phylum Chordata; class Amphibia; order Anura; family Alytidae; genus Discoglossus; species Discoglossus pictus. The sequence goes on from JAPZIH010000313.1 coordinate 5,398, forward strand.
TATAGTGAGAGGCCGGGTATGTCTGTCCTGCAGTATATATGTGTGTATAGTGAGAGGCCGGGTATGTCTGTCCTGCAGTATATATGTGTGTATAGTGAGAGGCCGGGTATGTCTGTCCTGCAGTATATATGTGTGTATAGTGAGAGGCCGGGTATGTCTGTCCTGCAGTATATATGTGTGTATAGTGAGAGGCCGGGTATGTCTGTCCTGCAGTATATATGTGTGTATAGTGAGAGGGCCGGGTATGTCTGTCCTGCAGTATATATGTGTGTATAGTGAGAGGCCGGGTATGTCTGTCCTGCAGTATATATGTGTGTATAGTGAGAGGCCGGGTATGTCTGTCCTGCAGTATATATGTGTGTATAGTGAGAGGCCGGGTATGTCTGTCCTGCAGTATATATGTGTGTATAGTGAGAGGCCGGGTATGTCTGTCCTGCAGTATATATGTGTGTATAGTGAGAGGCCGGGTATGTCTGTCCTGCAGTATATATGTGTGTATAGTGAGAGGCCGGGTATGTCTGTCCTGCAGTATATATGTGTGTATAGTGAGAGGCCGGGTATGTCTGTCCTGCAGTATATATGTGTGTATAGTGAGAGGCCGGGTATGTCTGTCCTGCAGTATATATGTGTGTATAGGGAGAGGCCGGGTATGTCTGTCCTGCAGTCTGTCCTGCAGTATATATGTATGTATAGTGAGAGGCCGGGTATGTCTGTCCTGCAGTATATATGTGTGTATAGTGAGAGGCCGGGTATGTCTGTCCTGCGGTATATATGTGTGTATAGTGAGAGGCCGGGTATGTCTGTCCTGCGGTATATATGTGTGTATAGTGAGAGGCCGGGTATGTCTGTCCTGCGGTATATATGTGTGTATAGTGAGAGGCCGGGTATGTGTGTCCTGTAGTATATATGTGTGTATAGCGAGAGGCCGGGTATGTCTGTCCTGCAGTATATATGTGTGTATAGCGAGAGGCCGGGTATGTCTGTCCTGCAGTATATATGTGTGTATAGCGAGAGGCCGGGTATGTCTGTCCTGCAGTATATATGTGTGTATAGCGAGAGGCCGGGTATGTCTGTCCTGCAGTATATATGTGTGTATAGTGAGAGGCCGGCATGTGTCTGACTGCAGTATATATGTGTGTATAGCGAGAGGTCGGGTATGTCTGTCCTGCAGTATATATGTGTGTATAGTGAGAGGCCGGGTATGTCTGTCCTGCAGTATATATGTGTGTATAGTGAGAGGCCGGGTATGTCTGTCCTGCAGTATATATGTGTGTATAGTGAGAGGCCGGGCATGTCTGTCCTGCAGTATATATGTGTGTATAGTGAGAGGCCGGGTATGTCTGTCCTGCAGTATATATGTGTGTATAGTGAGAGGCCGTGTATGTCTGTCCTGCAGTATATATGTGTGTATAGTGAGAGGCCGGGCATGTCTGACCTGCAGTATATATGTGTGTATAGTGAGAGGCCGGGTATGTCTGTCCTGCAGTATATATGTGTGTATAGTGAGAGGCCGGGTATGTCTGTCCTGCAGTATATATGTGTGTATAGTGAGAGGCCGGGTATGTCTGTCCTGCAGTATATATGTGTGTATAGTGAGGGTCTGGGTATGTCTGTCCTGCAGTATATATGTGTGTATAGTGAGAGGCCGGGTATGTCTGTCCTGCAGTATATATGTGTGTATAGTGAGAGGCCGGGTATGTCTGTCCTGCGGTATATATGTGTGTATAGTGAGAGGCCGGGTATGTCTGTCCTGCAGTATATATGTGTGTATAGTGAGAGGCCGGGTATGTCTGTCCTGCAGTATATATGTGTGTATAGTGAGAGGCCGGGTATGTCTGTCATGCAGTATATATGTGTGTATAGTGAGAGGCCGGGCATGTCTGTCCTGCAGTATATATGTGTGTATAGTGAGAGGCCGGGCATGTCTGTCCTGCAGTATATATGTGTGTATAGTGAGAGGCCGGGTATGTCTGTCCTGCAGTATATATGTGTGTATAGTGAGAGGCCGGGTATGTCTGTCCCTGCAGTATATATGTGTGTATAGTGAGAGGCCGGGTATGTCTGTCCTGCAGTATATATGTGTGTATAGTGAGAGGCCGGGTATGTCTGTCCTGCAGTATATATGTGTGTATAGTGAGAGGCCGGGTATGTCTGTCCTGCAGTATATATGTGTGTATAGTGAGAGACTGGGTATGTCTGTCCTGCAGTATATATGTGTGTATAGTGTGAGGCCGGGTATGTCTGTCCTGCGGTATATATGTGTGTATAGTGAGAGGCCGGGTATGTCTGTCCTGCGGTATATATGTGTGTATAGTGAGAGGCCGGGTATGTCTGTCCTGCTGTATATATGTGTGTATAGTGGGAGGCCGGGTATGTCTGTTCTGCAGTATATATGTGTGTATAGTGAGAGGCCGGGTATGTCTGTCCTGCAGTATATATGTGTGTATTGTGAGAGGCCGGGTATGTCTGTCCTGCAGTATATATGTGTGTATAGTAAGAGGCCGGGTATGTCTGTCCTGCAGTATATATGTGTGTGTATAGTGAGAGGCTGGGTATGTGTGTCCTGCAGTATATATGTGTGTATAGTGAGGGGCCGGGTATGTCTGTCCTGCAGTGTATATGTGTTTATAGTGAGAGGCCGGGTATGTCTGTCCTGCAGTATATATGTGTGTATAGTGAGAGGCCGGGTATGTCTGTCCTGCAGTATATATGTGTGTATAGTGAGGGTCCGGGTATGTCTGTCCTGCAGTATATATGTGTGTATAGTGAGGGTCCGGGTATGTCTGTCCTGCGGTATATATGTGTGTATAGTGAGAGGCCGGGTATGTCTGTCCTGCAGTATATATGTGTGTATAGTGAGAGGCCGGGTATGTCTGTCCTGCAGTATATATGTGTGTATAGTGAGGGTCCGGGTATGTCTGTCCTGCAGTATATATGTGTGTATAGTGAGGGTCCGGGTATGTCTGTCCTGCGGTATATATGTGTGTATAGTGAGAGGCCGGGTATGTCTGTCCTGCAGTATATATGTGTGTATAGTGAGAGGCCGGGTATGTCTGTTCTGCAGTATATATGTGTGTATAGTGAGAGGCCGGGCATGTCTGTCCTGCGGTATATATGTGTGTATAGTGAGAGGACCGGACAGACCAACCACCCAGACAGCCGGGCCGCCCGGAACACTGCCCAAGTGGGACTCCTGAAAGCTCATGTTCAGGGAATGAGGAAACGCGCCGAGGTCTGGGCTTTAATTGGTTCCTTTAAGTTTGTTTATACAAAGTGCAAGAACCAAATGAGATCTTCATCCCTGGAGCAGACAGATGTTTATACAAAGTGAGGGATTGTCAGGATATTCAGTGCTCTGCGCAGAGAGGCCGGGTATGGCGCGGGGGCTTCACTCACTTAATATGTACAATAAATATATATATCTACTAGCGACATTCTTAATCTTTTTGTTATCTACAAAGAAATACAACATTTATAATCATTCTTTTTTTCTTTTTTTTACCCTTCAACTTGTATTTTACCAACAGGTAAACCATCATTTTTGAACAATTTTAATTATTTTAATTCTCATGTATGCAAGAATAATATAACAATGGCGGAAGTTTTGATGAATTTTGTATTGTAAACCTTTTTATAATACTTTGTAACAAGAAACTTATATTTGAAACAATGTTGAACCTTTTTTTTTAACAATACTAACATTTTTAATTCAGAGGTATGCATGAGTAACATAACATTAGGTCAACTTTCTATGAATAACTATTTTGAACAATTACATCAAGCTTTGTAACAAACAACTTGTGCTTAAACTCCTGGTAAAGCACGTAGGTATTGAATCCAGAGGAAGGCAAACAGTAAAAAAAAAAAACATTAAAACTTAGCTAATTACATCAAAGAAGGGAAAAAATGAATTCCTTCCTGACCCTATTAACTGATTACTTCCTGAATCAATACTCTGTATTTAACTATGCATTTCAATGAAATTAACAAATGGTTATCCTCCTACTAACACAAATCGTTAATTATATACAATGAAACAACTTTGCACACCTATTAAAATACAATGTTAACATCTGAAATAGTAACTTAAAATACTAACATTTAACCTTGAATTGTACGAAAATGACAATTAATTGTTTCGTGGGGTGAATAATGCAAAAATGTAACTTCTAACACATTCCAATATGTTACTTTGTGTTTGGCTTTTTTTTAATTTTGTTATTCTTATAGTTCTTGAAAATGCAACATAGAGTTTTCCATGGACAAATACCGGTTCCTATAAAAAAATACCCACAGACTTAAAAGATTGTCCTTGGGATTTATTGATGGTCATGGCAAATGCCATGATAATGGGAAATTATCTCCTTTGAAGGACAAAAGGCAAACCACTCTCACTTCTGCATGTACAAAATTAACTTTTAAATCCTTCACAATTAATCTGGTCCCATTACAAAGTACTGTTTTGGATTCATATTTCTCAGTAGCATGACAATTGCCCCTTTTTTAATTTGCAAAACATGTGGTAGCATTCCAGATGGGGTTAAAGAATTAATACATTCCATAGTAAAGTTAGATTCACTGTCTTTGTCATCAGCCAGAACGGAATCTGCACTGTAATAGTTTTTTTGGGTTGCACTGATTCATTTTAAAATGTTGTTATTTAGATTCAAGACATCTATATTTTTTTATGTCAATATGACTTTGCTTACAATGTCTGAGTAATCCTCATTATTGAGAAAGATTGTCGATATTAGTGATTCTTTGCAAATCATTTCTGATGAAATTTGAACTGTATCATCAGGTACATTAGTTATTTTTTTATGTATTCCTTCTCCAATCTGACTTAGCCAATTATTGAATTCGTTTTGGCCTTCAAATCTCATATTTATTTCTAATTTAAGTTGTATAAATATTTTCCACAGTTTACTTGTCTTGATACATGTTTCAACGATGTCAGTCGTAATGTTTGCCTAAAATCTCCTCCTAACAGCATCACCTTTCCACCAAATGGCAAATCATGATCCATAACTTCTTTCAATAGACGATCAATAGACGATCAATACATTGGAGGGCATGACATGACATCATAGTTGCCTCATCTATTATAATTAATTTACTTTTGTGAATTTTTTTGGCTTCTAATGAATTCATTCGAATATCCGACACTGATGTTTCCAGAATGGGAAATAGCAGTTTAAATTCACCATGCACAGTTCAACCACATTATAACAAAAGTGCGGCAATTCTAGTTGTTGCAAATGACAGTGCTATTTGACCCTGTGCGAGAATGCAACTCATCAACAAATTATATAGATACGTTTTTCCTGATCCACCAGGGCCATCCAGATAGAAATAACGCTCTTTGACCATGTCATCATCTATTGCATTTGTGGTGGCGTTAAATGCTTCCAATTGTAATGCATTTAAAGTTGCAATTTCTTCTTGTGTTTTTTGGTATTCAATCTCAGTGTCATACACAGCAAAGTAAATTTCATCTATGAGTCCTTGCACAATTTAATCCATGACAAAGAAAGATTTCCTGAATTTCCATTAATGCTTTCTATAGCTAAATGGTCTCATAAAGTTTCAAAAAGTCTTCACACATATGTAATTTAAATTCTTCCCACAAAGCAAATGCATCAGGTACATTGCAAAAGATGCAAATTAATGCAAATTGTTCTCTCATTTGCTTTGGCATTTGACATAGTCTAACATTCTGTATCATCTGCCAGGTAGTTTTGATGTCTTGCAGCTAATAGGAAAGTATCATAAACTATGTCATTCACTGTGTGTAAATGTTCATAACTTTGTGCACCGGGAACATGTAAAAGAAGTAATCTTAAGCTGAAATGTTCAATATCTCTTGGACTAACGGTATAAATTCTCGGTATAATTTTATGAGTATGTTTCTTTTGTTGTCGCCATTGGCCATCAATCCTTGTATCTCTTTTAATGATTGTTTGGACTCCGTAAGTAGCAACACCACATCATCAGCAAAAAGGACTAGTTTATGATATCTATAGTTAAGCCTAATACCTTTTATGATGTCCGACGCTCTAACTGCTTCTGCCAGGGGCTCCATAATTAGAGTGAACAGAAGGGGTGACAAGGGACACCGCTGTCTTGTTCCATTTTTTATAGGGAACCTATTGAATTTATGAACCAAACCACAGACTTGTGCTTTCCGATTCGAATACAGCGCTCCCATAGCCAATCTTCCAAAATCTCCCATCCCAAACCTATCAAGTGTCTGTCTCATGTTTTTCCACCCTACTCTATCAAATGCTTTTTCAGCATCAAAAGACAGAAGTAAGGTGGGAATACCTTCTTTATTGACATAATCCAAAATATCAATCAATTTACGACTATTGTCTCAGCCATGCCAAACATGGATAAATCCGTTTTGGTCGCTCTTTACTAAATCTTTAATGACTTGACCGAGTCTTAGAGCTAAAATCCTTGAATATAATTTGAGATCTGAATTGAGAAAAGAAATGGGCATAAAACTGCCACATTCAGGTATTTCTTTGTCTTTATTTTTGGGAATCATAATAATGTTTGAAAGTAAAAATTCACTAGATGCCCTCCATGCCTCTTTAATCTCATTAAATAAATCTTTTAGGGGTTCCACGATTACTGATTGGCAAACCTTAAAAAAAGAATTAATATATCCATCTGGACCCGGAGCAGAGTGTATATATATTCATGTAGTTTCCAAATTGCGTTATCTGAAATACTCTGGACTTAGAAAATACATAACACCAAAGACAGTACAACGCCAGGCACGCGGGACTTTGAAAATAAAACCTACGGCACTCAGTGCGCGGCACGCAAAGATTCAGCAGAGGAGAAAGACACAGGGAAGGGACAGGGGAGATGTTGGAAAGAGGCATTCCCAAGCACAAAACTGCCAGGTTACCGAAACCTACAATGAGCGGCCGTACAGTGGGTGCCAGGAAAGGCTCGCAATGAGCGCCGAAAGTGCTCATAGGAGCAAAAGCCTCAAATTGTTTGGGAAACAGCATTACTAGCCTTACACTTTTATGCCCGTCATTTTTTGACTGGCAATTCGCTAGTATATATATATACGCTATATATATAGAATTGCAATAGATTTCTGCAGTAAGGACATTATTAGAGCTGATTTGCTATAGTGTTTTTGCCAGCCAAATTGTTTGGGAAACAGTATTACTAGCCTTACACTTTTATGCCCGTCATTTTTTGACTGGCAATTCGCTAGTATATATATATACGCTATATATATAGAATTGCAATAGATTTCTGCAGTAAGGACATTATTAGAGCTGATTTGCTATAGTGTTTTTGCCAGCCGGACCGCTTCTATCGCTCTGATTCGCCATAACGCTGTTTTTGCCTGCCGGGCCCCTTTTAATGCTCTGATTGGCTATAACACTGTTTTTGCCTGCCGGGCCCCTTTTAACGCTCTGATTGGCTATAACGCTGTTTTTGCCAGCCGGACCCCTTTTAACGCTCTGATTGGCTATAACACTGTTTTTGCCAGCCGGACCCCTTTTAACGCTCTGATTGGCTATAACGCTGTTTTTGTCTGCCGGGACCGTTTTTAATGCTCTGATTCGCTATTTTTTTTTCTTCAATAAAACAGAATCCAGGATGACCCAGAAGCTTTAACATTAATAATTTAAAGATTATAGGTTTACAAGTGGATTTACCTTAAAAAGTAAAGGCTAATAAACTGCAGAGTGCACTAATTGTGCCCAGGTGAGAGGGGTGTGGCTTGACTGTTAAACTTGTATAAAAGGTTTGTGAGCTGGTTTGGGGCCTGTTTACAAGTGGATTTACCTTACAAGTAAAGGCTGATAAATTGCAGAGTGCACTAATTGTGCCCAGGCGAGAAGGCAGAAGTTAATAGAAACCGGAGAAGGGGAACTTGTGAGCTTGCGAACATTTTCAGTATCAAGTGCAATTCTAGTAAAAGCCTAGGAGTTTAAATAAAAGGAGGGCCTTCAAAGAAAAGGGAGGGCAGATTTATAGTGCAAAGGAGGAAAACTTTATATAAATATATTATATTATATTCTTTATTTTTCCCACTGAAATTTCGTAGACAATAATAATAATTATGAGTCAGTCCAGTGGCAACCTTATTCAGTGTACATCCTGTCAAATGTATGCACTACTGGAACATATGATCCAGGGTCCATACCTCTGTGACAGGTGTGAGCATGTTGCCTCTTTGGAAGCTCAAATTGAAGATCTGGAGAGGAGAATTGCAGCACTTAGTGATATTGCTCCACTGGAAAGGGAATTGGTGCTCACGGAGCACAGTTTAGCTGGGCCTAGTATGGAGGGAGGAGCTGGGGCTAGGGAGGATGGCCAGGGAGGTAGCTGGGTTACAGTTACAAGGGGAAGCAGGGGGAACAGGAGGAGGCAGGCCAGTTCTGAGTTGTCAAACACCAACAGATTTGCCAGATTGAGTGAAACTGTTGGCGATGTCCATTCAGGAATGGCAATGCCAGATAGAGCTGTTCCCTCTAACAGCCGGGCGAACAGCTCTACTGGAGAAGAGGGAGGGCAGAATAGGCAGAGCAACAGACATGTTTTGGTGGTAGGGGACTCTATTATTAGGAAGGTAGACAGGGTCATTTGTCACCCAGATCCCAGCAATCGAACAGTTTGCTGTCTCCCGGGTGCTCGGGTTCGGCATGTTGTGGATCGGGTGGATAAATTATTGGGAGGGGCTGGTAATGAACCGGCGGTCTTGGTACACATTGGTACCAATGACAAAGTTAGTGGAAGATGGAGCGTCCTAAAGAATGATTTTAGAGAATTAGGGAATAAGCTTAAAGCAAGGACCTCCAAGGTAGTATTTTCTGAGATACTACCAGTGCCACGTGCTAGCCCAGGGAGGCAGAAGGAGCTTAGGGAGGTTAATGCGTGGCTAAAAAAGTGGTGCAGTGCAGAGGGTTTTGGGTTTTTAGAGCACTGGGCTGACTTCTCACTTGGGTACAATCTCTATAGCAGGGATGGATTGCACCTTAATGATGAGGGCGCTTTTGTGCTAGGGAATAGGATGGTAGAACGGCTGGGGGAGTTTTTAAACTTGTAGGTGGGGGGGAGGGACTATATAGAAGTATTGGGGTAAATAGGGTAGAGAGGGAAAGGGATGAATTATTTACCCATGGGGGAGGAGAAGGGGGGAGGGTTACAATAGAAAGTAGGGAGATATTAATAGGGGCCTCAAATACAGTGGCAGGCACTTCACATCAGCAGAGCCATAGCAACATAAAGTGTATGATTGCAAACGCAAGAAGTTTGCCTGGGAAAATGGATGAGCTAGAAATATTAGCAGTACAAGAAAAATGGGGCTTAATAGGCATTACGGAAACATGGTGGGATGAATCTCATGACTGGACTGTTAATCTGGATGGTTATAACCTATTTAGGAAAGATAGGGGCAATGGTAAAAGAGGAGGAGGGATCTGTCTTTATGTTAAGCCTGAATTTAAGCCTATAGTTAGAGAAGATATTTATGCTGGCACTAACGGCATCATTGAATCCTTGTGGGTTGAGCTAAATAGTGGAGGAGCTAATTCTAAATGCATATTGGTGGGAGTATGCTATAAACCCCCAAATATAGCTGAAAGTGAGGAAATACAATTATTGTTACAGATTGGAAATGCAGCTAAGCATGGGCAAGTTCTAATAATGGGAGACTTTAATTACCCTGATATAAACTGGATAAACGAGACCAGCAGCTCAGCTAAGGGGAGCAGGTTCTTGAGTACACTCAGGGATCATTATCTAGCCCAGGTAATACAAGAACCTACTAGAAATGGGGCCATCTTGGATTTAGTCATCACAAGTAATATTGATATAATATCAAATGTAAAAATAGGGGAACCCTTGGGGAACAGTGATCACAACACAGTCTCATTTGAGATTGAATACAAAAAACAGAGTTGTAAGGGGCCAACAAAAACTCTAAATTTTAAAAGGGCTAACTTTAATGGGCTACGGGCAGCAATACAACATATAGACTGGGACAAAGAACTTACAGGGAAGAATACTGAAAATAAATGGACAACATTCAAATCCTTACTAAATAAACATACTCATCAGCATGTACCATGTGGAAATAAAATAAATAGGAGTAAATCACATCCCATGTGGCTTAACAATGACTTAAAGATCATGATGAGGAAAAAGAAGTATGCATTTAAATTATACAAGAAGGAGGGAACAGAGGCATCTTTATGTGACTATAAGGAAATCAACAAGGCTTGCAAAAGGGCTATTAGACTGGCTAAAATAGAAAATGAGAAGTCAGTTGCAATGGAAAGTAAGACTAACCCTAAAATATTTTATAAATATATTAATGGGAAGAAGGCCAGGAAGGAATCGATAGGACCATTACAATGTGACACAGGCCATCTGATAATTAGTGACCAGGAAAAGGCAGATGAGCTAAATAGGTTCTTTTCTTCGGTTTACACAAGGGAGGTACCAGTGGTTGGGACACTGCAACATAATGGGGCTACACTACCTTCACTAAATAATTGGTTAACGCAGGAAGAAATACAAAAGAGGTTGGAGAAAATAAATGTTAATAAAGCCCCAGGTCCTGATGGAATACATCCAAGGGTACTGAGGGAGCTGGGTTCTGTAATAGCCAAACCATTATATCTAATCTTTAAAGACTCGCTCACTACAGGGTCTCTACCAGATGACTGGAGAAAAGCAGAGGTGATACCTATATTTAAGAAGGGATCTAGAGCAAATCCGGGGAATTATAGACCAGTGAGCCTCACTTCTGTAGTTGGGAAGCTTTTAGAAGGGTTAATAAGGGACAGAATACAAGAATATGTCTATTTGAACAGGATCATAGGTAGCAGTCAACATGGATTTATGAAGGAAAGGTCGTGTCAGACCAATCTAATTAGTTTTTATGAGGAGGTTAGTAGGAACTTGGATCAGGGCAACTCAGTGGATGTAGTCTTTTTAGATTTTTCAAAGGCATTTGATACAGTGCCACATGGAAGACTAGTGAGCAAACTAAGGGATACAGGAATTGCAGTAAATATCTGCTCATGGATCGAGAGCTGGCTAAAAGACAGGAAGCAAAGGGTTGTTGTAAATGGAACATACTCCGATTGGTCTAATGTGATAAGTGGGGTTCCTCAGGGCTCAGTATTGGGTCCTCTCCTTTTTAACATATTTATTAATGACATTGAAGTAGGACTCGAATGTAGTGTCTCCATTTTTGCTGATGACACTAAGTTGTGCAAGGTAATAAAATCAGATAATGATGTACTTTCCCTACAAAAGGATTTGCAAAAATTAGAGAAATGGGCAGCTAAATGGCAGATGAGATTTAATACAAATAAATGTAAGGTTATGCATTTGGGAAGGAAAAATAGCCAAGCAATCTATAATCTTAATGGAGCAAATCTAGGGGTATCAGATATTGAAAGGGATTTGGGAGTACTAGTGGACAACCACCTAGGTAACAGCGCTCAAAGCCAAGCAGCGGCTGCAAAGGCAAATAAAATATTAGCATGTATTAGGAAGGGTATAGAAGCCAGGGAAGAAGATATAATTCTGCCACTATACAAATCTCTAGTACGCCCTCATTTGGAATATGGAGTACAATTTTGGGCACCACCTCACAAAAAAGACATCTTAGAGCTGGAAAAAGTACAGAGAAGGGCTACAAAACTAATAAGGGGAATGGAGGGGCTAAGTTATGAAGAAAGACTAGCAAAATTAAACTTATTTTCGCTAGAAAAAAGGCGTCTAAGAGGAGATATGATTACGTTATTTAAATACATCCAGGGTCCATATAAGGCTTTGTCAAGTGAGCTTTTTGTAGCAAGAGATTTTCAACTGACAAGAGGACATCCGTTGAGGTTAGAGGAAAAAAGATTTCACCTTAAACAAAGAAAAGGGTTCTTCACAGTTAGGGTGGTTAAACTGTGGAATTCTCTACCAAAGGAGGTGGTGACAGCGAATTCGATAGACAACTTCAAAAAGGGGTTAGATATATTTCTGAATAAAGAGGGCATTCAAGGCTATCCTAGATAACTAGCGAAGGAATATTGATCCAGGGAGAAATTTGATCGCCAGTTTCTGGGGTCAGGAAGGAATTTTGCTTTTTTTCCCCCTTATGAGACAATTGGCAAAGTTTCAATGGGTTTTTTTTTATGTTTGCCTTCCTCTGGATCAATTAACAATAATTAACAATTAACAATAATAATAAATAGTCCAAATTAAAAAGATCAATAGAGATCTAAAAAGGTTGAACTTGATGGACTAACTCTTTATTCATTCTCCAATACTATACTATTAATAATTATTTAATCAATAATTTAATTAATAACTAATCCGCATATTGCAGATCAGAGGAGATCTTAACAGGTTGAACTTGATGGACTGAAAGTCTTTTTTCAACCTTAATTACTATGTAACTATAATTAATTACTATGTAACTATATTTCTGCTAATGGTCAGTTTGTATTAGTGTTATGTTTGATTTTTCTTTGAAGTTCATATACAACCAAAAAGGTTTACATCTCAATTGAAAAATGTGTTTTTTTCATGAGTTTCCCTATCCCTATATTCCCCATGTTCCCCTATCTTCCATATGTCCCCCTATCCCTATATTGCCCATGTTCCTCTATCCATATCTTCTCCATGTTTCCCTATCCTTATCCTCCCCATGTTTCCCTATCCCTATCTCCCCCATGTTCTCTATCTTCCCCATGTTTCCCTATCTTCCCTATGTACCCTATCTTCCCCATGTTTCCCTATCTTCCCTATGTACCCTATCTTCCCCATGTTTCCCTATCCCTATCTTCCCACGTTTACCTATCCTTATCTTCCCCATGTTTCCCTATCTTCCCCATGTTTCCCTATCCCTATCTTCCCACGTTTACCTATCCTTATCTTCCCCATGTTTCCCTATCTTCCCCATGTTTCCCTATCCCTATCTTCCCAATGTTGCCCTATCCCTATCTCCCCCATGTTCCCCTATCTTCCCCATGTTCCCCTGTCTTCCACATGTTCCCCTATCACTATCTTCCCCATGTTCACCTATCTTCCCCATGTTTCCCCTATCCCTATCTTCCCCATGTTGCCCTATCCCTATCTCCCCCATGTTCCCCTATCTTCCCCATGTTCCCCTGTCTTCCACATGTTCCCCTATCCCTATCTTCCCCATGTTCTCCTATCTTCCCCATGTTTCCCCTATCGCTATCTTATGCATGTTCCCCTATCCATATCTTGCCCATGTTCCTCTATCCCTATTTTCCCCATGTTTCCCTATCCTTATCTTCCCCATGTTTTCCCTCCCTATCTTCCCTATGTACCCTATCTTCCCCATGTTTCCCTATCCCTATCTTCCCCATGTTGCCCTATCCCTATCTCCCCATGTTCCCCTATCTTCCCCATGTTCCCCTATCAATATCTTCCCCATGTTCACCTATCTTCCCCATGTTTCCCTATCCCTATCTTCCCCATGATTCCCTTTCCCTATCTTCCCCATGTTCTCCTATTTTTCCCATGTTTCCCCTATCGCTATCTTTGGCATGTTCCCCTATCCATATTTTTCCAATGTTCCCCTTTCCCTATCTTCCCCATGTCTTCCTATCCCTATCTCCCCCATGTCCCCCTATTTTCCACATGTTGCCCTATCCCAATCTTCCCCATGTTCCCCTATCTTCACCATGTGCCCCTATGTTCCCATGTCCCCATATCACTTTCTTCCCCATGTTCCCCTATCCCTATCTCCCCCATGTTCCCCTATGTAACGGAGCAGGAACACGCAGTCCAAAATCTCCGCTGGTATACGATAAAATACCCAAGAGGCACTACAGTTTCACCATCCCCGACCTCCCATATTGGACGACACACAATTTAGGAGTCAAATGAATACTGACTTTATTTTGTTATTGCAGAAATATATATACATCTCTTTGGCCACAGGTAATACCCATGCCCATATTTGGCCACACACAATACACATAAAGAGAACAATAGGGGGGTCACACCTCCCTGGCAACTTTGATACAATCAGACATTGATTCAATTACACTTCTTTGTTCTTATCTGAGAATGAAAACACTTTGGAAAATGCAAGGATCCTTTACAACTTTCTTATCTCTTGAATCTCTGTAACAGGATTATCTATTAGCCTAGGTCTGCAAAAGTCTGGCTAATATTCTGAGCCAATATATTCTGTAGAACATAAAACAACATATCTACAGTACAGCAATGTGATCATATTTTAACCAAGAATTAAATAATCATAAAACAGGGTAAAACAGTGATGGGTTCCGCTACACACCTCCCCCGTGACCATAAGCCGGCATACACGGTCTGATCCCGACGGATCGGCCTGGGGATGTCCGGACAAAAGTATTTGTTGGTCAATTCTCTAGTTTGACAACCCATCAGCATTACTGCAATTCACATTTACTCACATTTCACATATCCCCAGATAGCTGGGATCTGAGCGCACAAAACCACCGAATAGCGCTCAGATCCTCTTCACACAGTTCAATTGCCATGTAGCTAAAGTCTTTCCCATAGTCTTTCATTATATGAATGGGCTTCATGGCACAGTTATCTGGGGTATCATGGTTCACACAGGGCAAGTACAGAATGACCCCCCTGTATGTAAAGGGCCAGAATGAGTGACTTACACTCTGGTATGGCCGAACACTGGTTCCAAAGGGCAATATGTACCAGGGCCATAGTCGCAGGGCAGGAGGCTGGCAAACAGTCCTCTCCAAGCCAAAGTGGCGAAGAGCACTTCGTCACACATCTCCCCTTTGGGGGGAAGTCTAACCAGGCACCTGGATATTTTGCTGGGGTGATGGTGCAACACGCTGAGGGGACTTGAGGGGCAGAGGCCAGCGGCACTCTGCCCTGATGCCAGCTCTTCTGCTGGTATAACCTGCAGGACCTCCCGCTCTGTACAAGGGACAAAGGGAGGGCAGAGGCCGACTGCACTCTGCCCCGCTGTCAGCTCTTCTGCTGGGGTACTTGGGACATATTCCGGCTCAGTAGCCAGGGAAACGTGGGGGTCAGTGGGGGTTAACATTTCCTCTGTTAACCCTGGGGCCACATTAGAAGTTAGCTGGGGAGGGGAATTTATACTTACCCCCTCCTCCGGTTGTCCCAGTGACGGTAGTTGGGGATCTGGACAAGCTGTGGGCGCAGAGACCACGGTCCCATCTGCGCCGTCTGGGAGATTGGTGTCTCCCCTGGTTAAGGTAAACTGTCGCTGGGGGGGAAGGACGACACCTTCTGCCCCCTGTGTTTCACACTGCCGCTGGGGGGGAAGGACGACACCTTTGGCCCCCTGGGGTACCCACTGCCGCTGTGGAGGAAGGTAGACACCTTCTGCTCCCTGGGGTACACACTGCCGCTGGGGGGGAAGGACGACACCTTCTGCCCCCTGGGGTTCACACTGCCGCTGAGGGGGAAGGACGACACCTTCTGCCCCCTGGGATTCACACTGCCGCTGGGGGGAAAGGACGACACCTTCTGCCCCCTGGGGTTCACACTGCTGCTGGGGAGGAAGGACGACACCTTCTGCCCCCTGGGGTTCACACTGCTGCTGGGGAGGAAGGACGGCCCCTTCTGCTCCCTGGGGTACACACTGCCGCTGTGGGAGAAGGCCGACACCTTCAGCTCCCTGGGGTACACACTGCCGCTTGGGAGGAAGGACGACACCTTCAGCTCCCTGGGGTACACACTGCCGCTGGGGGGGAAGGCCGACACCTTCAGCTCCCTGGGGTACACACTGCCGCTGGGGAGGAAGGACGACACCTTCAGCTCCCTGGGGTACACACTGCCGCTGGGGGGTAAGGACGACGCCTTCAGCCCCCTGGGGTTCACACTGCCGCTGGGGGGGATGGACGACACCTTCAGCCCCCTGGGGTTCACACTGCCGCTGGGGGGGAAGGACGACACCTTCTGCCCCCTGTAGGGCCGGTAGAGAGACCTCGGTCCCATCTCTACCTGCCATCTGGAGGTCATCCCAGGACCAGTCAATGAAGTCTGGTACTGCTTGTCGAGTAGGTTGGGGCTGCACGAAGCTGAGCAGATGTTGGTAGTCCTGCTCCAGCTCCCACTCTCTTGTTACCAGGTGGGTCATGTCTTTGCTCACCTCGCCTTTGTTATCCCAGACATACATGCCCATCCGATAGTCGTAGATGTCCCAAAACCTAGACTCCTCCGTGCTGCCAAGATCAATGTCGTCCTCCAAGGCATCCCATAATAAACCTGGGCCATCATAATCATCCCCCTCTGTTAAGTCGTGTTCAGCCGTCCAGGGGGTAAGTCGAACGGTATGCCACCAGAGGGCCTGGTATGCGTTGTCTAGCCAGATCTCTCGCCATACCAGGGTCTCTAGTCTTGTCACCCACTCATCCAGGGGCTGCTCTCCCAATAGATACATCCGCATCGCCACACGCTTCTGTAGCCGCTGCTCATCACTGGGGAGACTCTCACCTCGCCGCCATTGGGCATCTTCCAGGGCATCATACCAGAGTTCCTTTCTGTCAGCATCCCTGTACTCCGCGGCCGCCTCCTCCTCCTCATCATGAAACGCTGTCTGAAAACTAGCCGGTTCCATCCTGCTGTAGCCAGGGGCGCTGTACGGATACAAGCGTTGCCCTCAATTTGTACTCCACGGAATGGTGTCTCCTGTAGCTGTCCTTCTGACCGTGGGAACAATCCCGCCACTTGCCAACAAATGTAACGGAGCAGGAACACGCAGTCCAAAATCTCCGCTGGTATACGATAAAATACCCAAGAGGCACTACAGTTTCACCATCCCCGACCTCCCATATTGGACGACACACAATTTGGGAGTCAAATGAATACTGACTTTATTTTGTTATTGCAGAAATATATAAACATCTCTTTGGCCACAGGTAATACCCATGCCCATATTTGGCCACACACAATACACATAAAGAGAACAATAGGGGGGTCACACCTCCCTGGCAACTTTGATACAATCAGACATTGATTCAATTACACTTCTTTGTTCTTATCTGAGAATGAAAACACTTTGGAAAATGCAAGGATCCTTTACAACTTTCTTATCTCTTGAATCTCTGTAACAGGATTATCTATTAGCCTAGGTCTGCAAAAGTCTGGCTAATATTCTGAGCCAATATATTCTGTAGAACATAAAACAACATATCTACAGTACAGCAATGTGATCATATTTTAACCAAGAATTAAATAATCATAAAACAGGGTAAAACAGTGATGGGTTCCACTACACCCTATCTCCCCCATGTTCCCCTATCTTCCCCATGTTCCCCTATCTTTGAAATGTTGCCCTATCCCTATCTTCCCCATGGTGCACTATCCCTATCTTCCCCATGTTCCCCTATCTTCCCCATATGCCCATATCTTCCCCATGTTCCCCTATCCCTATATTCCCCATGCTCTCCTATCTTCTGCATGTTTCCCTATCCCTATCTTCCCTATGTTCCTCTATCTTCTCCATGTTGCCCTATCCCTCTCTTCCCCATGTTGCCCTGTCGTCCACATGTTCCCCTATCACTATCTTCCCCATGTTCACCTATCCTCCCCATGTTTCCAAATCCCTATCTTCCCCATATTTCCCTATCCCTATCTTCCCCATGTTGACCTATCCAAATCTTCCCCATGTTCCCCTATCTTCCCCATGTGCCACTATCTTGCCTATGTCTCCCTATCCCTATCTTCCCCATGTTCCCCTATCCCTATATTCCCCATGTTTCTCTATCCCTATCTTAGCCATGTTCCCCAACTTTCCCATGGTTCCCTATCCCTTTCTTCCCCATGTTCCCCTATCTTCCCCATGTTCCCCTATTTTCCATATGTTTCCCTATCCCTATCTTGTCCATGTTCCCCTATCCCTATCTTCCCCATGTTCCCCTTTCTTCCCCATGTTTCCCTATCTTCCCCATGATCCCCTATCCATATCTTCCCCATGTCTCCTTAACTTCCCCATGTGCCCCTATCTTCTCCATGTCCCCCTATCCCTATCTTCCCCATGTTCCCCTATCTTCCCCATGTGCCCCTATCTTCCCCATGTTCCCCTATCCCTATCTTCCCCATGTTCCCATATCCCTATCTTCTCCATGTTCCCCTATATTCCCCATGTTCCCCTTTCTTCCCCATGTTTCCCTATCTTCCCCATGATCCCCTATCCCTATCTTCCCCATGTTTCCCTAACTTCCCCATGTGCCCCTATCTTCTCCATGTCCCCCTATCCCTATCTTCCCCATGTTCCCCTATCTTCCCCATGTTCCCCTATCCATATCTTCCCCATGTTCCCCTATCTTCCAATGTTGCCCTATCCCTATCTTCCCCATGTTCCCCTACCTTCCCCATGGTTCCCTATCCCTTTCTTTCCCATGTTCCCCTATCTTCCCCATGTTCCCCTATTTTCCATATGTTTCCCTATTCCTATATTTCCCATGGTACCCTATCCACATGTTCCCCTATCTTCAAATGTTGCCCTATCCCTATCTTCCCCTTGTTCCCCTACCTTCCCCATGGTTCCCTATCCCTTTCTTCCCCATGTTCCCGTATCTTCCCCATGTTCCCCTATTTTCCATATGTTTCCCTATCCCTATCTTCCCCATGTTTCCATATCCGTATCTTCCCCATGTTTCCCTATCCCTACCTTCCCCATGTCCCCCTATATCCCCCATGTTCCCCTTTCTTCCCCATGTTTCCCTATATTCCCCATGATCCCCTATCCCTATCTTCCCCATGTCCCCTTAACTTCCCCATGTGCCCCTATCTTCTCCATGTCCCCCTATCCCTATCTTCCCCATGTTCCCCTATCTTCCCCATGTGCCCCTATTTTCCCCATGTTCCCCTATCCCTATCTTCCCCATGTTTCCCTATCCCTATCTTTCCCATCTTCCCATATCCCTATCTTCCCCATGTTCCCCTTTCTTCCCCATGTTTCCCTATCTTCCCCATGATTCCCTATCCCTATCTTCCCCATGTTCCCCTAACTTCCCCATGTGCCCCTATCTTCTCCATGTCCCCCTATCCCTACCTTCCTTATGTTCCCCTATCTTCCCCATGTGCCCCTATCTTCCCCATGTTCCCCTATCCCTCTCTTCCCCATGTTTCCCTATCCCTATCTTCCCCATCTTCCCCTATCTTCCCCATGTACCCCTATCCCTGTCTTCCCCATGTTCCCATTGTCACAACCTACAATGATGATGGAGAATAGAGGATCCTAGTCCTCTTTTCTCCTGTAGGTTTTAGACCTAAGATTTGGATGACTCAGACCAATGGACCTTCCTTGTGGATGCAAGAGCATAAGTCCCAGCTTTTGGTAGTGTGCCTGGGAAGAACCTGGCATGGAGTCAGAAACAATCTCCTCTGCCAGCATATGCCCTTGGGTCAATAATACACCTGCACACAAAGTCTTGATGAAAATTATGAACAACTTCTTTATTTTTACCCAAGTATTTAAACACCTCACAAAAACAGTACAGGGAGTGTCTACCCCTTTGTCCAACCCTTATCTTCCTCTTGGCCAATGGGGTAATCTCCAGAGTAATTTGATTACCTCTAGCCAATGGACTAGAGGTAAGCTCTGGGAACTTCCAGACCCCTCCCCTGGGCCGCCCACTAGGTGTGGCTAACAGAGTCATTTGCTGCCTGGCTCTCAAGGGAGAAACATCCCCCTTCCTCTGGACTTTGCCCTGGGGTTATGGTGCCTCAATGTCTGTATAGACCCCATTGTTCCTGACTTAAGTATGTGTACTTAAAGGATTAACCTTGGTGGCCAGCTGGGGTCCTTCTCCTGTTGCAAGATGTATGTGGCAATGTATCCAGCATGACTACCCCATACTATCATATACATATGTGTACATATTCCACACACTGTCAGTCTATTTAAGTACAAGCGTAAAAGCGCACCCCACATAAAACCACCTAATGTCCTCATAGTAAATGGGATTGGGGCAGGGTTTCCACATCAATCCATCTCATGCATTATGATGACTTTTATTGATGGTGATGGGAACCCTGCTCATTTCCTTAGACAATAATCATAATAATATAACAGTATAACCGTATAACAGTATAACAGGGTGTCTGGGAGCCCCAAACCTTTTGTTCCTCCCCATGGCAACAGCATGTGGAAGACCACCCAGCCCAAAATGGCCACCGCTGCCAGTCACAAAATGGCCCCAGCATAGTTCACACCCAAATCCAATATGGCCACTGGCTGATTTATGACACCCCTGTCTTCCCCATGTTCCCCTATCCATATCTTCCATTTGTTCTCCTTTCTTCCCCATGTTTCCCTATGACTATCTTTTCCATGTTGCCCATATCCCTATCTTCCCCATGTTGCCCTATTCCTATCTTCCCCATGTTCCCCTATCTTCCCCATGTTCCCATATCCCTATCTTCAACATGTTCCCCTGTTGTCCCCATGTTCCCCTATCCCTATCTTCCCCATGTTCCCCTTTCTTCCCCATATTTCCCTAGCCCTATCTTCCCCACGTTCCCCTATCTTCCCCATGTACCCCTATCTTCCCCATGTTGCCCTATCCCTATATTTCCCATGTTCCCCTATCCCTATCTTCCCCATGTTCCCCTATCTTCCCCATGTTCCTCCATGTTCCCCTATCCCTATCTTCCCCATGTTCCTTTATCTCCCCCATGTTCCCCCATCCTATCTTCCCCATGTTCCGCTATCCAGATCTTGCCCATGTTCCCCTATCCCTATCTTCCCCATGTTCCCCTATCTTCCCCATGTTCCCCTATACCTATCTTCACCATGTTCCCCTATCTTCCCCATGTTCCCCTATCCCTATCCCCCATGTTACCTAATCTCCCCCATGTTCCCCTATCCCTATCTTCCTCATGTTCCCCTAACGTCCCCATGTACCCCTATCTTCTCCATGTCCCCTATCCCTATCTTCCCCATGTTCACCTATCTTCCCCATGAGCCCCTATCTTCCACATGTTACCCTATCCCTGTCTTCCCCATGTTTCCCTGTCATCCCCATGTTTCCCTATCCCTATCTACCATATGTTCTCCTATCTTCCCCATGTTTCCCTATCCCTATCTTCCCCATGTCCCCCTATCCTTATCTTCCCCATGTTGCCCTACCCCTATCTTCCTCATGTTTCCCTATTTTCCCCATGTTCCCCTATCCCTATCTTCCCCATGTTTCCCTATTGCTATCTTCACCATGTTCCCCTATCTTCCCCATGTTCCCCTATCCCTCTCTTCCCCATGTTCCCCTGTCATTCCAATGTTCCCCTATCCCTATCTTCCCCATGTTCCCCTTTCTTCCCCATATTTCCCTATCCTTATCTTCCCCATGTTTCCCTATCTTCCCCACGTACCCCTATCTTCCCCATGTTGCCCTATCCATATCTTCCCCATGTTCCCCTATCATCCCCATGTTCCCCCATGTTCCCATATCCCTATCTTCCCCATGTTCCTTTATCTCCCCCATGTTCCCCTATCCTATCTTCCCCATGTTCCCCTATTAAGATCTTCCCCATGTCCCCCTATCCCTATCTCCCCCATGTTCCCCTATCCTATCTTCCCCATGTTCTCCTATCAAGATCTTCCCCATGTTCCCCTATCTTCCCCATGTTCCCCTATCCCTATCTTCCCCATGTTCCCCAGTCCTTATCTTTCCATTGTTTCCTTATCTTCCCCATGTTCTCCTATCAAGATCTTCCCCATGTTCCCCTATCTTCCCCATGTTCCCATATCCCTATCTTCCCCATGTTCCTTTATCTCCCCCATGTTCCCCTATTCTATCTTCCCCATGTTCCCCTATTAAGATCTCCCCCATGTCCCCCTATCCCTATCTCCCCCATGTTCCCCTATCCCTATCTTCCCCATGTTCCCCTATCTTCCCCATGTTCCCCTATCCCTATCTTCCCCATGTTCCCCAGTCCGTATCTTTCCATTGTTTCCTTATCCCTTTCTTCCCTATGTTCCCCTATCCATATCTTCCCCATGTTTCCTAATCTCCCCCATGTTCCCCTATCTTCCCCATGTTCCCCTATCTTCCCCATGTTCCCCTATGTTTGCCATGTTCCCCTATCCCTATCTCCCCCATGTTTCCTAATCTCCCCCATGTTCCCCTATCTTCCCCATGTTCCCCTATCTTCCCCATGTTCCCCTATGTTCCCCATGTTCCCCTATCCTTATCTCCCCCATGTTCCCCTATCTTTCCCATGTTCCCTAATCTCTCCCATGTTCCCCTATCTTCGCCATGTTCCCCTATTCCTATCTTCCCCATGTTCCACTATGTTCCCCATGTTCTCATATCAAGATCTTCCCCATGTTCCCCTATCCCTCTCTCCCCCAGGTTCCCCTATCCCTATCTTGCCCATGTTCCCCTATCTCCCCCATGTTCCCCTATCTTCCCCATGTTCCCTAATGTCCCCCATGTTCCCCTAACTCCCCCATGTTCCCCTATCTGACCCATGTTCCCAGATCTTCCCCTATCTTTCCCATGTTCCATAATCTCCCCCATGTTCCCCTATCTCCCCCATGTTCACCTATCTTCCACATGTTCCCTAATCTCCCCCATGTTCCCCTATCTCCCCCATGTTCCCCTATCTTTCCCATGTTCCCCTATGTTCCCCATGTTCCCCTATCCCTATTTCCCCATTTTCCCCTATACCTATCTTCCCCATGATCGCCTATCTTTGCCATGTTCCCCTATCTCCCCCATGTTCCCCTATCTCCCCCATGTTCCACTATCTTTGCCATGTTCCCCTAGGTTCCCCATGTCCCCTATCCCTATTTCCAAATGTTCCCCTATCCCTATCTCCCCCATGTTCCCCTATCTTTGCCATGTTCCCCTATCCCTATCTTCCCAATGTTCCAGTATGCTCCCCATGTTCCCCTATCCCTATCTCCCCCATGTTCCCCTATCCTGTCCATGTTCCCCTATCTCCCCATGTTCCCTTATCTTCCACATGTTCCCTAATCTCCCCCATGTTCCCCTATCTTTGCCATGTTCCCCTATCCCTATCTTCCCAATGTTCCAGTATGTTCCCCATGTTCCCCTATCCCTATCTCCCCCATGTTCCCCTATCCTGTCCATGTTCCCCTATCTCCCCATGTTCCCCTATCTTTCCCATGTTCCCTAATCTCCTTCATGTTCCCCTATCTCCCCGATGTTCCCCTATCGTCCCCATGTTCCCCTATCTTCCCCTATCTTCCTCATGTTCCCTAATCTCCCCCATGTTCCCCTATCTTCCCCATGTTCCCCTATCTTCCCCATGTTCCCTAATCTCCCCCATGTTCCCATATCTCCCCCATGTTCCCCTATCTTCCCCATGTTCCATAATGTTCCCCATGTTCCTCTATTCCTATCTCCCCCATGTTCCCCTATCCCTTTCTTGCCCATGCTCCCCTATCTCCCCC
The DNA here is from genome assembly GCA_027410445.1 of Discoglossus pictus. NCBI lineage: Eukaryota > Metazoa > Chordata > Amphibia > Anura > Alytidae > Discoglossus > Discoglossus pictus. The sequence goes on from JAPZIH010000313.1 coordinate 28,823, forward strand.
ATGTTCCCCTATCTCCCCCATGTTCCCCTATCCCTATCTTGCCCATGTTCCCCTATCTCCCCCATGTTCCCCTATCTCCCCCCATGTTCCCCTATCCCTATCTTGCCCATGTTCCCCTATCTCCCCCATGTTCCCCTATCTCCACCTATATTCCCCATGTTCCCTAATCTGCCCCATGCTCCCCTATCTCCCCCATGTTCCCCTATCTTTCCCATGTTCCCTAATCTCCCCCATGTTCCCCTCTCTTCCGCATGTTTCCCTATCTTCCCCTATCTTCCCCATGCTCCCCTATGTTCCCCATGTTCCCCTATGTTCCCCATGTACCCCTATCCCTATCTCCCCCATGCTCCCCTATCCCTATATTGCCCATTTTCCCTAATCTCCCCCATGTTCCCCCATGTTCCCCTATCTTCCCCATGTTCCCTAATCTCCCCCATGTTCCCCTATCTTCCCCATGTTCCCTAATCTCCCCCATGTTCCCCTATCTTCCACATGTTCCTTAATCTCCCCCATGTTCCCCTATGTTCGCCATGTTCCAGTATGTTCCCCATGTTCCCCTATCCCTATCTCCCCCTTTTTCCCCTATCCTGCCCATGTTCCCCTATCGCCCCCCTGTTCCCCTATCTTCCCCATGTCCCCCTATCTCCCCCATGTTCCCCTATCCCTATCTTGCCCATGTTCCCCTATCTTGCCCATGTTCCCCTATCTCCCCCATGTTCCCCTATCTTCCCCATGTCCCCTATCTCCCCCATGTTCCCCTATCTTGCCCATGTTCCCCTATCTTGCCCATGTTCCCCTATCTTGCGCATGTCCCCCTATCTTGCCAATGTTCCCCTATCTTCCCCATGTCCCCCTATCTCCCCCATGTTCCCCTATCCCTATCTTGCCCATGTTCCCCTATCTTGCCCATGTTCCCCTATCTTGCGCATGTCCCCCTATCTTGCCAATGTTCCCCTATCTTCCCCATGTCCCCCTATCTCCCCCATGTTCCCCTATCCCTATCTTGCCCATGTTCCCCTATCTTGCCCATGTTCCCCTATCTCCCCCATGTTCCCCTATCTTCCCCATGTTCCCCTATCTTCCCCATGTTCCACTATCTTGCCCATGTTCCCCTATCTTGCCCATGTTCCCCTATCTTGCCAATGTTCCCCTATCTTCCCAATGTCCCCCTATCTCCCCCATGTTCCCCTATCCCTTTCTTGCCCATGCTCCCCTATCTCCCCCATGTTCCCCTATCTCCCCCATGTTCCCCTATCCCTATCTTGCCCATGTTCCCCTATCTCCCCCATGTTCCCCTATCTCCCCCATGTTCCCCTATCCCTATCTTGCCCATGTTCCCCTATCTCCCCCATGTTCCCCTATCTCCACCTATCTTCCACATGTTCCCTAATCTGCCCCATGTTCCCCATATCGCCACCCTGTTCCCCTATCTTCCCCATGTTCACTAATCTCCCCCATGTTCCCCTATCTCCACCTATCTTCCACATGTTCCCTAATCTGCCCCATGTTCCCCATATCTCCCCCATGTTCCCCTATCTTCCCAATGTTCCCTAATCTCCCCCATGTTCCCCTCTCTACCGCATGTTTCCCTATCTTCCCCTATCTTCCCCATGTTCCCCTATGTTCC
>JAPZIH010000314.1:0-30440 GCA_027410445.1 Discoglossus pictus
CCCTCCTTATCCGGTCCGTGATATTTGGTGGGCGGCCGTCTCTTGGCAGGTTTGCTGTTGTGCCATGTTCTTTCCATTTGGTTATGATACATTTTATGGTGCTCCTGGGGATCATCAAAGATTTGGATATTTTTTTATAACCTATCCCTGACTTGTACTTCTAAACAACATTGTCCCTTACTTGTTTGGAGAGTTCCTTGGTCTTCATGGCAGTGTTTGGTTAGTAGTGCCTCTTGCTTAGGTGTTGCAGCCTCTAGGGCCTTTTTAAAAAATGTGTGTCTATTTAATGACAGATCATGTGACACTTAGATTGCACACAAGTGGACATCATTTCACTAAGTATGTGACACTTAAAGGTAATTGGTTGCACCAGAGCATCTAATATATCAGAGAACAGTGTTTGTTACTGCACCGATCGGAGCTGGTGAGGAGCGGCTTGCCGTGTCTAATGTTATCAGGTCTGAGCAGGCAGCACAGAAGAGGCAGGAGACACGGGGGTAGCGTTGCTGAGGCACTCCAGGAGCATGGGTTGACCAGAATTCTCTACCAAAGGAGGTGGTGACAGCGGATTCAAAAGATAACTTTAAAAAGGGACTGGATATATTTTTAATAAAAAAGGGTATTCAGTGTTATCCTGGTTAATTAGAGAGTACAGATCCAGGGAGGAATTCGACCGCACGTATATGGGGTTAGGAAGGAAGAATCAGGAGGGCAGTCTGAGAGGTCTGAAATAACAAGTAAAGCTAATACAGTGATGATACAAAATGTATGAGGAGAAAGCACAGAAGAGGCTGCAAGGGGGAGTGAGGGTTTATAGGAGGCAGAAGAGACAACCAAAGTCAGTGGGGCCAGGGTGCAAGGGGCCTGCTGGATAGGGATAGAGGCAAAACAAAAAGAAGGTCAGAGATTTGGAGAAAAAGGCGATACAATGTAGAAGGGCAGTAAGAGAGGCATCTACAGAGGAGCACTGCTAGGAAGCATTTGATGGAACAAAGGAGGCAGGCAGAAGCTGGTAGGAACAGTATGACGGCTTAGTCTGGAGCAAGAGAGGATGGAGGGTCTGGAGGTTGAAAGGCCAGAAGAGCAGCAGAGCAGTGAAAATGTCAGTGGGGGCATGACAGCAATGTTGGAGGACTTCGCTTTTTCTATGTATTGTGATCCAGGAGAAGGTGTGGTAACTTGTCTTCCTTGCATGGTAATTTATCTTCCTTTCAGGACCTCCTTAAACAGGTCTAGGTAGGAGGGCTAAGAATCTTTACTTCCCTCCCACAATTGCTGGAGGAAGTGATGCAACTAAGGGTATATCCAGGCAGGAAACTGCTGTTGCTTCCTGTTTCTTCCTTGATGGTGAGAGTGATGGAGGTGATGGCGATGGTCTAACCGTGGGTGAGATAAAGCGTTTGGGAAAGGGGATTACTATATAGGTAGATAGATTTAAAAAGGGTTGTTGCTCCGTGGGTCTGGGCTGTGTGTTTGTGATACATTTATAGTATTGTGTTGTTGCCTTTTAATAAATACCTTTTAATGTAGACGAACCTTGTGTAATATTTATATATATTAATTTGGTGATACACCACAGAAGGTACTTCAAGCAGGAATATAACATGGTCAGAAAGGTATGGTTGAACAACCTGCTTATACTTAGAATTACAGATGAAGAATATCACCTGTAAGAGGCCATTATGGGAATAGATGGTTGGTTTCAATTAAACACAGGAACAGGCTTACACCCTCCCCCACAAGACGTCTCGTTCAAGGAGTGGATCACCAAAGCATTCCATAGATTATGATGAGTGCAGATGAGCTTAAATGGTCAAAGCAGGGGATTCTTATTGTTACAGGAATGAAAGAGAAAAACACAGAAGTAGGGACCAGGGTCTGCAACTTCCATCTAAGCAAGGAAGGGATGCAGCGACAGCAGCGGAAGCATCAGGCGTTACAGCCCCCATGTTAAATACTGACAGGAGCTTTAGAGGTGAGTATACTGAAGACAAGCAAGATAATAATACCACACATAACACACATTGCATGATTTCATGTCAGGTTTAAACAGTTTACTGTCAGAATTTGAGGGTGATAAGGTTCTGGGTCCGGCCGCAGCATGGGTTGACCAGAATTCTCTACCAAAGGAGGTGGTGACAGCGGATTCAAAAGATAACTTTAAAAAGGGACTGGATATATTTTTTATAAAAAAGGGTATTCAGTGTTATCCTGGTTAATTAGAGAGAGAGTACAGATCCAGGGAGGAATTCGACCGCACGTATATGGGGTTAGGAAGGAATTTATTATTTTTTCCCCTCTTGAGATGATATGCTAAGTTTCACTTGGGTTTATTTTCAGAAAAAATCTGCGTTATGTTCTATTGGTTCTATAGAGAAACATGTATTGAAAGACATTAGAGACAATATTTGGAAAAGGGAGCTTATTGAAATATTCTTGTTGCTTTCATTGGATAATGTCATAGAAGTTAAACAGTGCTGGATAAAAAGGATGACACTAAGAAGGAGGAGCGTAAGCGGAGGTATAGAATTTAACAAAAAAATTAAAAGAATATTAACTGGTTGCAAGCTTATGTGATCTTTGTCAGTAAAGTGGGTGAGAAGAAACCAGAGTATTGATCTTCCTTGTTTTGTTATTTGGATGAGATTGAAATGATTCAGAGAACATATTGCGGCTTAGCCAGGTGGTCCTATGATGAGAAATTTAGACAGAAGATGGCAGTCAGGCCAAGCATGCAATGGGATGACAGAGATATGGGGAACTGGTAAAAAAATAGTCACCCTCACCCCCACACACACACACATGCCCTGTAGCAGTCACAGTGAGTAAACCCGTAGTAGTAATTTCTGGAAAGAAAGGGTTTTATTTTGCATTTAATGAGGGCACATGTAACTGGGGACTTTGTGCAAGTTTAGGCTTGAATGCTCAGAATGTGGGATGAGGCACCCTCTTTTAAAAATGCTTCAGAAACGGAAAGAATCAAAAACCTGGTGAGTTTGCAGCAAAAGGGGAAGAGCCCAGTGCTACTAGAAAAGGTGCAGGCGTGGTTAAAGTTGTATGATAGGATCCCGGGTACAGCATCAGATGCTGAGTTATTGTTGACAGGGTTTTCATCAGGTTTTATTATTCCATCTGTGATTTCCCAAGAATCAGGCCAGCCTCCTAACTTAAAATCAGTATGGACAAGCCTGGTGTGAGGTGGAAAAGGGTAGGATGGTGGGTCCTTTTGAGTCAGAGCCAATTAAGAATGTAATGATTTCTCCGTTGGGCTTGGTACCCAAAAAAGAGTTGGGTTTGTTTAAGCTTATTCATCACCTGTCCTACCCAAAGGTCTTTTCAGTTAATTATGGGACCGATAAGGACTTGTCATCAGTCACATACACCTCCTTTAAACAAGAGCTAGGGTTGGAAATGATTTGGGTTACATGCCTATGAAGGAATTGATTAGTATAATGAAGGGTATTTTACGGTTAATTGAGTTATTCCCGGGTTTACTCACTGTATTGTCCCAGATTACACCTAGGATTAAATAGAGGGGGGCTATCGACCACTTCTGATGGGCAAAGGGTTGCCATCTTGATAGTCTGCACTGAATTTATATATATATATATATATATACTAGCGACTTGCCCGTCAAAAAATGACGGCAATAGAATTGTAAGTCAGGGAATGCTGTTTGGCACACAGTAAGTGTTTTGGTTGTGTGAGTACATTGGGCACTCATTGCAAGCCTCGTGCTGAGTGCCTTTGGCGCTCATCCCATGGCTCGCAATGAGCGCCTTCAGCACTCATTGCGAGCCTCTGGGATGGTGTATTTTTGGTTGTCAGAGCCCCTTTGGCGCTGATTGCAAGGTCCATGCTGAGCGCCTTTTGGTGCTCATTGTGAGGCTCTCCCCTTTTGTAGTTTTGCTCCTCTGAGCACCCTTGGCGCTCCTTGTGAGGCTTGCGGTGAACGGCTTTGGCGTTTTATTGCGATACTGTTTTGTGGTGTTTTGTCATTTTTTCTGTATATGTATTTTTGTAATTATAAATAATTAATTACTGAACTGATAAATTAATATACTTTACCTATTTGTAATGAATATATGCAGCAACCAATATGGAGAGCTAACAATCTGTTTTGATGTCTCTGCAGCATACAATGTAGATTTTCAGTGTTGGTGATCTGAGGTGTAAGTGTCAGCAATGTGTGAAGTGTGCAGTGTAAATAGGCTGCGTGCGTGAGAGGAAGCTATTTGTGCAGCTGTGTAGTTCCGCATTTTGCAAGTTATTGCTATAAAATGGCGGCGATGGTGTATGTGGTACGCAGGTGGGGATGATTTTGCATTCTTCCTCATAGTGTATTTTGTAGCTTGTACAGGGTTGTGTAAAAGTTGTATGTGCCTGGTGGTGTTTTGCGTGTTTAGGGGTCATGTAGCCTCGTTTTCATTTTTTTCAGCGGCCATTTTTTCTCATGCTTAGGGGAGTTTCGAGTGCCTAAACTCTTGAAATTGTACTTAAAGTGACGTGTAGCATCACTTCCAGATGTCCTGGGTGTCCCCCTCTTGCTGTTTGTGATGTTTTTATTTTATTTTTGTTTGTGTTTTCTGTGTTTTTTCTGTTTTTGGTGTGTGTATAAGTTTTTATTTTTTGCAGCTCATATTTGTTTTCTCTAAGTCGTGGTTTCCTTTTGCAAGTGTTATGGGCCGTATTTTTGTTCATGCGTTTTTTTCAAAGTGCTACGGGTCTCGCACTATGAATTGTGTATTTGAGTTTTGTGTTGATGTGTAGTCCCGCGGGTCGTAGGTATGATGGTAAAGTCGTGCTGGGTCGTAGGGATGAGCGCCTATGGTGCTCATCTCTGCCAGCTCATCTCCCCCAGTGCTCATCTCCACCAGCGCAAGGAGAGCCTTCAGCCTGGCCTATGGCGCTCATCTCTACTAGAGCAAGGTCTGGCCTTCGGCGCTCCTTGCCTGGCCGCAACCGCTTTGCAGGTCTGGAGTTTCCCTGTTGCATTAGCAATGGATTTTGGCAAGCTCGCACTGCTGAGAACTACATCTGTGATATCCAATTGAAATAATTCAATTCCTTTATTACATATAAACTAGATATAATAAATAATATATACAGTTGACTCCCGGATATTTGGAACTCAAGCATCCGGATCTCTCAAGCAACCGGCACCTACCTCCATTCCTTGATTTCTGGACACTCTGAACCTGAACCAACCGGTACTTGACTCTCCGCAACCGGAATCTGAACCAACCGGAAATGACCCTGAATGACCAGAACCTTAAGCAAACGGCAAAAGGAGCAGCCTGCAAGTGACCCAGGATGTGGATAAAGTGATTTGTTTTTCGTGTTTTTAGAGTTACACCCTTGGCTCGCAGTTGCGACCCTCGCAGTAGCGTGCCACAACTGCTCGCCTCGCTTTGCGAGGCTCGCGGTCGAGTGAAACTGCTCGCCTCTTAAGTCCCCCACTTCTCAACTGCTCGCCACATGAGGCGAGCAGTGCAATGAGCACTTTCATTGCAGCCTAATTCTGCGTGCGCGCTACAGCTCGTGACCAACATCGCAAACGTTGCATACACTGACAACTGTATATGTGATAAGGGCTATTGGTGGTAATGTGTTAGTGTAGGAGCCATCTTGTCCAGAGTTCTTATAATGATGGACTAGAGATACAATATCCTCATAATCCCCATCATGTATAAAACTAATCTAAATCAGACATTAAGATGTGTGGAGTGATACCCCTTAATGAATGATATGTAAATATCTCCACAAGAGAAGGTCTATTTACCTGAATAATTTGAAGAAATTGATAGTAGAGTAGTCTGACCAAACAACTAGTTCTATTGTAACATCTTGTAGTATTAGCAACAAATGAAGATAATTTCTCCCTTATTGAATTTAAACAATACTTAAAATAAAAATCCATGTATAGATTAAAATGAATTTACACAGACATATGGTACATACATCATCCACAAAGTAATAAAAAGTAAACTATGTGATGCACAGAATTGGTATATTTGGCAAGATCAAAAAGTGTAATTATTTATCATCATGATTCCTATTTAACATAAAAAATAATAGTTAAATAATAAGGGCTAAATGAAAATGATTTAGTGATTAAAATGCATTGTAGCAATTTCATAATGAATAACTCTTGATCGTGGTATAATAGGTAAAGTTTATTAAATAATGGTAATTATTACAATAGAGTATTTCATCTATGGAGATATGTAGATAACCTGTCCTCAGCTACCTGTTTCTTTCCTCCTTCATGTCTTTCTATTCATCTTTCTGTCACTCTGTGTCTTATCTGTGTACCCTGACCTGTAGTAATTTCAACCCATGCCCTGACTTTCTCTCCTGCCTGAGTTTCTGTATCTATGTCATTGTCCCCTGACCCCCTATATGCCCCCCCTGTCCTTGCCTCTCCATCCTTATAACCATTCCTTCACCCCTACACTGTGGACTCTCTGTACACTATCTGGACCTTCTCTTCATGCTCTTCTGTCTCTTTCCCTCTGGAGAGGAGCGGTGTGGAGGTCATTGCCTCTTTCTGTATAGATATAGGATTAAATGCGTTGTCAAGCTCTTCCCGCAGAGCCTCAGTGTCCAGTTCTGTGGTCAGGATTTCTTCTGTAGATGGACAACGCACATTCTTTTCTTTACGTTTCTTTTTTTTACCACTTTGATTGCTTTCTGTTTTTTTCTTTGTTGCTTCATATTCAGGCTCTTTACCCACTACTTTTCCTGATGTATCTTTTCTCTTTCTTCTAATACGCTGTTTTAGATTTGTAAAGAAATTTGCCCATTTAGAAACTGGTTCTACTTTTGATGGTGCATTTTTCCTCTGTATGGATTGACTAGTGGATGGTAGGTCAGCGTCACTGTACTTTATAGATGTTGTAGGAGGTTTTTGTCTACTTTCCAGCTTTGTTCCTTGGATCTCTTTACTGATGTAAACATTTGGCCCCTTATTTGATGTTTCATGCTCTTTGTCTGTTTTTTTCTTTGTATTTGGAGTATTCTGTTTGTGTTCTGAGCATATTATGTCCTGCTTTTTTAACTCTTCGTGTTCTCTACACTCTTTTTCTGTATTGTCCTTCTCTTTTCTTTCATCTTCTACAACATTGCTGAGGACCTCTAAACCAAAGTGTCCATTATGTACTGTTTTAGGTACTTCAATGGCAAATGACACTCTTTTCTTCACCTTTTCAACACCATAATTTAACGTGTGATAATGAGAATTGTGGTACTTTAGATTTGATTTGGGTTTTTTTTTCTGCTTTTCTGACTCATCACATTTTTTTGACTCTTTTTCTCTTTTGTCCTGTTCTTTTCTTTGACTCTCTGCAATATTGCTGGGGACCTCTAAACTGAAGTATGCAATGCTTAATTTCTTTTTAGGTATTTTACCTGTTTGCCTCAGGATTTCAATACTATCATTTAATATGCAACTTTTAAATTTATGTAACTTTCGAATTGATTTATTTTTTATTATCTGATTTTCTGACTTTTCATATGCTCTGGACTCATTTTCTATTTTCTCCTGCTCTTTTCCTTCACCCTCCACAATATTATTGGGGTATGCGACCACATTCGGATTGTTAGTTAAGTTCAGGAATGGCTGATCTGTTCCTTGTTCAGGAGATATTTTCTGTGATTGATATTTTCCATCCACATCTGTTACTTTAGTAGCACCTTCATGAGTATATAATGCTGATGTGCTTCTAGTAAACTCAGCTCTATCTTTATCCAAATGTGAAAATGTCTCCATGTGTCTGGTATCATTATATTCAGATCTCTTCCTCACATGACGGCAGTGTTTAGTCCATAATGCTAGTGGAGGGAGACAGACAGACTTGGAAGTTGTGTATTGTGTTTTACATTTACACGCTGAGGACAATTAGTTTGGTGATCATGTTGTATTACACACATGGGGCACTGTAGAAGCAGTTTGTGCTTTTTACAAAGTACTTGATGGCTCTGTAGTTTTGTATTATTAGGCAAGTACACACAGTAACCCTTTATAGCTGGAGATAAGGTTCTGGATGGAGATGTTTGCTTAACATCCATTTTGCTTGCTTTATTTTGTAGGCTATTTCCTGTTGTTGGTGGGTGCATCAAAAATCCTTGACAATGTTTGTTGTTATTGACATTACCGGCTGAGACATAATACTGTTTAAGGTAATGGAGGGATTTATTAAAATCCTTAATACTGTAAGTATCATGCTCTTTATGCCTTAAGAGAATATCTGACTCTCTGTGTGACATACATTTTCCTTGAATGCTTCTGTTACATTTTCCATATTTTACATTGACATATTCACCCAGTATCCTGTTTGTTACTGGCCATGCTCCTACATATTGTTTTCCCTTCACTTTTTTGCATGACATAAATGACTGCTTTGGGATGAGATCTCTGATGTTACTTCTGTATGTTTTTCCAGAGCACTGACCATATGTTTTTGATACATTTGTACTAGAATATAGTGTATATTTATATTGTGGGAATGATGGCATCTGTTGTATTTCTCCATGGTCTTCAGATGATGTTTCATACACATTAGGAATGGGATAGGTTGTAATGCTTATACCTTTCCAGTATTGTGCCATTACATCCATAGTTTTTCATCAAATTAAAGTCCACAAAATATTGTGATGTTAATTCTGTGAGTTCATTTATATGATGCTTTAATGCCTTATCTTGTGATTGATGGTCATTAAAAAAATGAAGTGGAAAATGTAGCTCTTTGTCAAATATATTTACGTTATGTGATAATTGTTATTGTCTTTGATTTCCTGACAATATAATTGCAAGTTGGGCTCCTTGGTTTCCACTCTAGCGCTTTTGGCATTATTGGTAGATAGTTCCTGTAGTGGCACCAAATGTCTTGTTGTGTGTTTTGCTCTGGAATACACATCTCTTCTTTTAAGACACTTAAAATCTTGACTGCAATACTTAAGTCATCCTCCAGCTTTGAAATTGTAAGAGGTGCTGTTTGTAGCAAATTCCTTGTTTTGGTGTGTCTGGACCAAGTTAGGATATATGACCTACACAAATGTCTATTGGTTTGTCTTCTGTTTGTTGATGACTCCTGAATGTCGTATAATGAGTCATTTGCCTTGTATATATAACTTTTCACAATAGATGTTGCATATACTTTCTCAAATTCATCAGCATCCTTGACCATACCACGACTGCAATGTAAAATGGCTCCTGTATTTTTGCCTTACAGAATTTGATCAAATTAAATGTATCAGGTTGAGTGTAAAATGTAAATTGTTTTAGCTGTATGGATCTATTATAATAACGCATTGATGTAGTTTTAGTAATTAAGTCTCCAATGTCAAATTCAAGATGATATTCAGCAAAATGTCTTCCCAGAGTTGCCATGAGAGGCTTTCTCAGCTAGAGAAGGTATTAATGTGTAAGGGAAGAGAGAAAAAAAGTAATTAGTTCAACAGTGAAATATATGCAAACACAAAATTAAGTTTTGCAATATTATGCATATGTGCTTTATTTAAAACCATTCCTGAGTGAAAATCAATCATAATAATATGAGCTGACACCCCAAGGTATAGTCATTTTTCAAATACATACAAGCATTTTAAATGTATATATATGGATAGCATTGATAGGATACGATATATCATAAAAGGATATATAGATAGATAGATAGATAGATAGATAGATAGATAGATAGATAAAGTTATACCCTGCCTACAGCTACCCCTATTAAGCTGATTCGCTATAGCACTGTTTTTCCTGCCAGACCCCTGTTAATGCTTTTATTATCTATAGCATTGTCCTGCTATAACTCTGTTTTTGCCTGCCTGACCCTTTTAAAGGGTTATGTAAGTGAGCTGGATAATGAATGCATCTGATAGAGGAGAATTAGTAGTGTATGAAAACATTTCTCCATGAAAATATCCAAAAATAAACATTAATTAGCTTACCTTGAAGTTAGTAAAATTGCCTATGTTTTTTGGCATTTGCATTTGACAAAATCCCACCTGAATCAGCATAACATTAAAATTCAGAATCATGCTAATACATTGTACCATGCTTCACCTCAGTGCTTCTTGCATGCTCAGCACAAGAACTGCAAAAGTCACTTCCTGTGCTCTGTACCAGAAAGGTCAAAACATGTACCTTGTTGTATTTTCTGTGTGTACCCGCGTCCAGTGTGAACAGCTGGATTTGACTTTTGCGCCAATAACTTTGTAAGTAAACTGAACTTTTCTATACAACACATGTTTTCATACACAACTAATTCTCCTCTATCAGATGCATTCATAATCCAGCTCACTTACATATACCTTTAACGCTCTGATTCTCTATAGCACTGCCTCGCTATAAGACTGTTTTTGCCTGCCGGACCCTTTTTAACACTGATTCATTATAACCCTGTTTTTTTTCTCCAAGGAAAACAGAATCCAGGATGATATTCCTGTAAATAGATAGATAGATAGATAGATAGATAGATAGATAGATAATAGATAGATACTATATCATTATACTGTCTACATGGTAATATAAAATGCAATAAGAAAACATGTATTTTTGATGTTATTTTAAATATTTTTTAGCGGTTAGGCATGCACATGATTTTATTTTAAATAACTACACAATCTTCTTCTTTATAAAAAATGCTTTACATAAAATGACTAAACCCCAATTAGTGAAATTTCCCCCAACTCTCACCTGGTTCCCCAAATGTTTGGATTCATCGTCAGTAATTAATATGTTGTCGTCATCGTCAGTAAGGAATATGAGCAGGCCCAGAAACAGGTTTAGGAGTAACAGACCAAGCAGGCTGTCCAGGGGTTCATTTCCCACAATTCCAAGCTCCAATATCATATCATCTGCAGTAAAGAAGGGAAGAGTTAATGAAAACTCTCTGGGATGCAATATAACTTTCTCAAAAATGTTGTTGCTTGGTATCTGTACTGTTAAACACAATCAGTGAAATTGCTTTACTTTAACTATGTGTATAATGTAATATACTGTTTTATTATTTGGTTTATTTTGCCATCTCAAACTTTAAAACTTTAGAACAGCCTGGCATTTTGTTAGCTTCAAGTACTACCCTGTAACTTGCTATGTCTATATATAAATTACTTGTTGCTAATGGAGATAAATGTTATTAGTTTTCAGATTACCCCATACAGTGATCAGGTCACCATTCTATAAAAGTAATAAATTACTGCTTCCTAAGACATATAATGTGCTTTTCTATATTGGATTATAATACTTATAAATCATGATTTGTTTTGCATTTTTATTACATTTCTTAATTTTGTTTCATAATTTTTGGGTAATCCCATGGGGGACCATGGATGACTTGAATGCTGCTTGTGGATCACAATTTGGGAACCTCTGCCTTAGATTATAAATGTTTGCCCTTTTAAAATTCCTTGTGTCTCTTCTAAAACAATGTTTTCTAACATCCATTTTGAATTAGACACTATGAAGACGGGTCTCCAAATACTCCCTCACTTCAGTATTTGGTTTTATATTGAAATTATTTGTGACCCCTTATCTCTACCTGAGGTGCAACAATACTCCCCTCCCACCTTTGTTGTACAGGCTGTTTGCATTTATATCAGGGTAGTATAATATTCTCATTATTAGAACTTGCCAATGTGTCAATGCATTTTTTTCTGTGTTGGTATTTGCCTTTGCTTATAGGGACATGGAAGGTTTCAGGATTTCCCTAGGAATATAATGTACCTCTGTATCTATTTACTTTTGTGTATTTTATTTTTATCAAATCATGCTTAAATGCTCTACTATTGTCTGCCTGAAATCCTATAAATAGTTCCTGTTTTCTTTCCTCCGTAACTCATGAAGACAGTGTACTTGTAAGTACAGGAGTTGCACTGTCTCACAGTAACCATAGTAATCAGTAAACAGTGACAACATTCCTCAACATGCTCCTTGAGAGAGGACACTGATTATCTAATTTAAAACATTGCACTTCATAGCATGTGTATTCATGAGCTGCATGAGCTGCAGATGGTACATCCAAAGAGTTAGAAATTATAAGATTTTAGGCAAACAAACAGAGCTTTCAAGCATGTCTTAATAAAATAAAGTAAATAAAAGTAAATAGATACACAGGTATATTATATTCCCAGTGAAATCTATAAATATTCCATGTCCCTATAAATCAATGTAGAATACTTGGATGGCAAGCCCAGGAAATACATATCTCTTATGAGTGTCACACTGTACAATAGGCTTGTCCTCAGGAGCCAATTAAATCCTCATTTTAAGCACCAGTGAGTGATTCAAATGATTGAGCTACTGATTAATCCAACTGTACTCAAGCAATAGAAAATGTGTCTTGGGTTGTACCAAAGACGAGCACTGGGCAACCTTACTATAGAGGTTACGTCTTCAGCATTTCCTACAAGGGCTGAAATCTAAAAACAAGTAGTACTAGTCTGTTATGGGAATCCTACAAATGACATGTAATGCTGTGTAGAAATAGGAGTCATTCCATGTATAAATTCAACATATCCTATCTAATCTTTGGAGTCACAGGATTTATCAGATTAGGCTTAATACAGACATAGAAATGACTCCTATATGGCAGCATTTTGATTTCAGGACAACCTAGGTTGTGTCTTTGGGCCACACAAAGACTGGTTATTTGAATCTTGTTGTACTTATTAAGAAGCTCTTCTATAGAAGCTTCTCATTACTCTTTAGAGATATAAAACACATACCTGCTTTCTATTATATGTGCACACAACTTACTTGTATTCAGTGTGTGGAAATGGTGGAGTGAGCAGCCCCCGATCTTCCATATCCCCGTATTTACCTGTCAGTATTTTCCAAGCATATATTATTTTACACTATTTACAGTTGCTGACAGTTGCATATAAGCAGTTATTTGGAAGATATTTGCCTAAGGCAGTCTTATGAGCTCTCACAGTATTGTATGTGTAACATATTAGTCTTTACAGGATGCAGCGCTATATGGTAAATTACATAAATATATAAAGTGGACAATACCATGCTGATCCCACCAAATGAGCACCCCCTTTCTTTGTTGTATTTTACAAGTTATATTACCTTATATATAAATATGAACATACCTGATATTGGCTGAGTCAGATCCATATTGTATTCATGTCAGACTCATGCAAATAAGTGAATCATCCAGATTAATGAATTAGCCAGATGAGCCAATCACTGTAAATAATGGATCAACCAGATGACCGATTTATCCAGATCACTGAATCATCCAAATGAACAAATCACCCAGATTAACAAGTGATATTAAGACGAGCAAAACACCCAGATTAACAAATTATCTATATGAGAAAATCCCCAAGATTAATAAAGCATCTGACTGGGCAAATCACCCAGATTACCAAATCATACATGTGAGAAAATCTCCAAGATTAATAAAATATCCAACTGGGCAAATCATCCAGATTAACAAATCATCCATGTGAGAAAATTCCTCAGATTAATAAACCATCCAAATGAACAAATCACCCAGAAAAAAATATCATCCAGGTGAGAAAATTCCTATAATTAATAAAGCATCTGAATGAATAAATCACCCAGATTAACAAATCATCCAGATAAGAAAATCCCCCAGATTAATAAAGTATCTGATTTAATAAATCGCACAGAAAAATTAAATCATCCAGATGAGAAAATCCCCTTGATTAATAAACTATCTGACTGGGCAAATTAGCCAGATTAACAAATCATCCAGGTGAGAAAATTCCTCAGATTAATAAAGCATCCAAATGAGCAAAACACTCAGAAAAACTAATCATCCAGATTAGAAAATCCCCCAGATTAATAAAGTATCCGACTGGGTAAATCACCCAGATTAACATATCATCCAGGTGAGAAAATTCCTCAGTTTATTAAAGCATCTGAATGAGCAAATGACCCAGAAAAAAAATGCATCCAGATGAGAAAATATTGCAGATTAATAAAGCATCCCAATGAGCAAATCATCCAGAAAAACAAATCATCCAGATGAGAAAATCCCCCAGATTAATAAAGTCTCACCCAGATTAATATATCATCCAGGTGAAAAAAAATGCTCAGTTTAATAAACCATCTGAATGAGCAATTCATCCAGAAAAAAATGTCATTCAGATGAAAAAATCCTGCAGGCTAATAAAGCATCCCAATGAGCAAATCACGCAGAAAAACAAATCATCCAGATGTGAAAATCACCCAGTTTAATAAAATATCTCACTGGGCAAATTACCCAGATTAAAAAACCATCCAGATGAGAAAATTCCCCAGAATAATAAAGCATCTGAATGATCAAATCACCCAGAAAAACAAATCATCCAGGTGAGAAAATTCCCCAGAATAATAAAGCATCTGAATGATCAAATCACCCAGAAAAACAAATCATCCAGGTGAGAAAATTCCCCAGAATAATAAAGCATCTGAATGATCAAATCACCCAGAAAAACAAGTTATCCTCATGAGTGAACCATCCAGATGAGGGAATCATGCAGATCACAGAGTCAATGACATCCCTGAAATCACCCAGATCACAGAATCATCCAGAACCAAGCAGGTGCCAGTGGAATCATGCTGTCTATTCTAATGTTTTATGATGTCAGACAGACCACAGAATGCAATGAAATATTCTGTAAAATTAACACTGAGAACAGTGACAGTGGAATATACATATATAAAGAAATATGTATTTATTTAAACTCATGTACAGTTCCAAATGGATTAATGATTTGAACCTAAAACAAAAAAATACAACTCCAGAGGAAAGTGGTCCCTCCAACCCTACTCTCATGAGCAGAGTTTGCAGGAGCTGGAGTCTCACAGCCTCCATAGTAATTGTCTGGATGTTAGGTGGAAGTGTTACCACCACAAATTATATACTGGATGGTGGTGTGTAAAATGTGCTAGTTTTTTTATATCTGATAAAAGTCTAGTGTTTTCTTTTCTACCATGACATTTCTAGTAATAAATCAGTAGTGTTTCACTATCCAATTGTGGATTTAGAAGTCTAATATGCCTTTGACATAGCAGATTAATTAGAAGGATGGGGTGTCTGTTATTGCCAAATATCCATAAAATCAAAATGTTCATAAAAGCCATGTGTACAGTTAATCAATTAAACCAAATAAAAAATGGCACAATGACATAGCACACATAAATCTATGGAGATGAAAGGACAATCCTCCAAAAGACAGAGAACTAACCCTCCCTTTGGATCCTCCTTTGATGAAAGTCACCTAACAGAGCGATGAATAAGAGAATCTTGACCACCACCAATGTAACCCTGTAGCAATTCATTCCTATGGGGATAATTTAACAGGCCCGGGAATAAAGCCAAGATGAATACTTGACTCAGAAATAAAACTCTGAGCATGGCAAGAGTGGATAACTCTGCACTAATACCACCATATATGTGCTGGTAAACAACCTGACATCTTCCATAATGCGTATCACTACAAGAAATGATCTAGTGGTATGAAAAACTGTTTTGCTCTACCATGGGACACTGAATATTAGGAAATACGGACCAAAAATTTACCACCTAGTGAAAAAATAGGAGGACCCTGGATAAAATATGGGAGCCTTTTTAACCTTTTACATGAGTATTTTTTATTTTTTTGCAAGCCCACCCGCATAACTGGACCCACTGCACTCACCATACCACAGCAGCACCACCACTGTAATTCGGTAAATTGTGACCAGGAGGGCAGATGTGCCTAGCCATTACCCTTTGTGGGTAGTTTCCCTTTAAGAAATGGCTTAAAAAGGATGATTGTCTTCCTCAGGATCCCTCAACAATTAAAAACTAATCTGCATATTGCAGATTAGAGGAGATCTAAAAAAAGTTAAACTTGGTTAACTACAATAAAAACACTTTTAACCTCAATTACTATGAAACTAGGCAACTATGTAACTATTAGATTGAGCTGAGCTTTGTGCTTGGTGTAGCTGACCCTTATTATTATGGTACATATATACATAACATATAATACTTTAATGCTATACTATATACTATGAAAATGATATCATTTAAATTCTATAATTTATTGACCAGCAACCCCGATGGAGCACCCCAGCAGCGTCCCGGCTGCAGACACCGGGTTCTTGGGCAGCAGCTATCCTGGCCCCAGCCTCCATGTGACGACGTCCAGGCCTCTGACACCATCCTGGATCCATGTTTCAATAGCAGCACAACCGATGACATTTTAGCCGAATAACATAGCCACGCATAGAACAACTAGTCTGAAGTCTGTTATATCTGGGACTGTTACATCAAGTGTGGACTATATTCTTAAGATTCAGAGTATACTTTTTTTTATTGAAAAATATCATACAATATACAAACATATAAATGAAAAAGACATTACATACATACCATGTTACATACTACCCTCACAGCGGGAGATTACTGAACAGATTATATATATACATATATGCCATAAATAGAGATGTAATTTATTGGAGCGGTTAATTCACTGTCATTCATCACGTCTCTATTATAACTAACTGGATTCTCCATTTCACACCATGTTGGAAGTGTTGGTTGGTTCCAATAATTAACCAGTAGAGATTTCACTATTAACAGAAAAGTGAGGTATTAAATACTTTTCATGAGGTATAATTATGTCCAAATCTATATGAAATAGGTGTACTTGGGGTGTACACCTAATTTTTTCCCCATCATAATAGATAGCTGTGTGCAACAGTTTCTCTATACTGAGATTATTTTGTTGCACTCCCACCATAAATGTATGGCGGTGCCTAAGTTTTCACAACTCTTCCAACATAATGGTGAATATTTTGAATTAAATCTATTCATGATAAACAGTGTAAAATACAATCTCTGTATCATCCTAAAGAATAATTCCTGATATGATGCCTTAATAGAAGAACGCTTAATTAAGCCAAACATTTTATGTCCAAGGATTGTTATCACGTGTAAAATTAGCTTCAAGTTCCCATTTCTCTATACTCTTAGATTTAGTAAACGGAATATTATTCAATAGTATTTTCCTAATCTTTGAAAGTGTGTGGATATCTGTACATTTAATCAAAAGATCTTCCATAAAATACATTTTATCCATATTTACAGTTTTGTAGCCTCTATATTTAACAATATCAGCCAATGATCTAAATTTTAGACAATATTTTTATTTTATCCCAAATTATCTTTGCAGCCAGGTCTAGTAAAGAGCCTCCAGAGTATAGATCCAACACCATATGTATTCCCATATTTCTTAAACTTATTAGATCTACTTTACTTTGTTGTATAAATAGAGTGTTTATCAGAGCAGCTAAAGAAGGAATAAAGACAGAATATGTGCCAAATGCATACTAACTCTGTTTTTATACCAGAAGTTAGTAAGAGAAGACAAGCCCCCGGAAGATTTTTCACAGCATTCAAGTCTATTTTAGGGAGCCATAACAGACCTTAAATAGAGAAATTACCCAATAAGTCCTCTTCAAGATCTCTCCATACCGTCCTCCTAATTGGAAGATTCCACCTGATTAAGTGAAAGATTGCAATGGCATCACGTAACTCTTTCATGGAAGGGATCCCCAGGCCGCCCTTTTCAAATTTTTTATTGGATATGTATTTTTTTAATTCTCACCCTCTTGTTTAAGCATATGTAGCTTTCTATGTAGCCCCTATTCAATTGAGCACTTGTTTTATTACTGGAGCATTTAATTGGCGTCTTTTAGCGAGCTGCAAATGATCTACGGGTTAGAAGCTCAAAATCACTTTGGTTGCCAAAATTGTAAATTACAACCCATCTAAGCCTTTGTCCTGTCAAGGCTGCAAGTGTTACAATCTCTAAAATCGCAAATCTCTATTCAAGTGCTACTATTACCCAAGGCCGCAAATGTTTTCACAACCACAAATGGCAAATGTAGCCAAAAATATTACTGGTTCCAAATAGGACCCGCAAAGGGTTTACAGACTCGTCTGTAACACTGCAAAATACAAAGAGCCTCATTCAATTGAGGCTTTCGGAAGATCCAGGCTCAGAAATGGAGACAGCAAGTTATTTTGCTATTGAATTGGCGTCAGTTTGCGGCTACGGTCGAGTTACATGCTCCAAGCTGCGATTTATAGCCATTTTAAAAATCACAAGTTAATGCCCTCCAAGCCTTTGATCTTTCACTGTCACAAGGCTAAAATCGCAAATCGCTATTCAATTCAATTGCTCTGATTTCCCTTCGCTAATCACTCCGTCAAGCCCGCAAATAGCAAATATCTAACTGGTACCAAGGAGGTCTAGCAAAATGCTTAATGACAAAACGGAGCACTTTAAAAGCAAATAATAAAGGAATACTGTACTTTTATTAAGAGTGAAAGTGATGTTAGATCGTAGAATTAATAGCACAACATTCTCCAATACTTAATTTCATGTTCAATTTTCGGGCTTCAACCTCCAAGCCCATAGGATTTTGAAACGGCCTTCATTTACGAGCTACAGACTTGGAGGTTGGTCATGATGACGATCTCTGTTTTCATTGGCTGTTTCTGCATCTGGAGTTACGGCGTGCTCCCCTAACATGTTCAAGCCCGGAAATGCTACGTCCCACGGCATGGTGTTCCGATTTTCGCAATAGGCCCCTAATTTGTGGTCCCAGCCAATTGAATAGCAACATTCGGTTGTCTGCGATCGAGTTGCAAGCCTCAAATTGAATGAGGCGCTATTAAAACACACCAATAGAATGAAATAAAATATGGGGAAAGCAATGGAAGGCATTAGGATGAATTGCACAGCAATTCCCAATTAACAAATAGGCCTTAAATAAAAATATATTGTTTTTTCTCAAGATGCATAAAGCAATTAAACACACTACCTGATTAATTTGCAACACAAAAACATGAAAATAGCTGCCATATTATCCCTTTCTCACTCACAGAGGCTCTAATGTGGACCCTAAAAATACAAAGATAATCTTATATACACTCACTCATCAGATCTATATTAATACAATAAATAGTGGCCAAATTACACCACCACATCACATATATCAAGTACCAGGGGAACACTTTATTTTTTGTTGTTCACTCCTTCAGTCGTGTCTGACTCTCTGTGACCCTATGGTCTGTAGCATACTTAGCTATATCTCTGTCTGTGCTTATCCACAAGGTTTTTATGCCAAATATACTGGAGTGGGTTTCCAGTTCCTTCTTCAGTGGACCTTGATTTGGCTGACCTCTCTGCTATGACCTGCCCATCTTGGGTGACCCTACATGGTATAGCTCACAGCTTCATTGAAGTACACAAGCTCCTTCACCACCACAAGGTTGCGATCCAGAAGGGGAACACACACCACACTAATCTACTCTAATCCATCAGGAAGGGTCGCAAACACAAATAAAGGCTGTGTAGAGGCACGTGGAGCAAAAGCTCACATCCATCAAGGAAAATATCCACTACGTCCCAACCTGGAAAGTCGCACGCCATTGCTGGTGGCCATGTGCCAAGATATATACCCATTATCATTTGGTGAAATCCTATCAAGTGTTTTGCTATCAATCAATTTACATTATCAACTGTCATTTTGTTATCAGGCCTTCAGGGGAATGTTGATACTCCACAGTATCACAAATTGGACCTGTCATGTGTATTAACAATATATTATATATATATATACTGTATATATATATATATATATATATATATATATATATATATATATATATATAGTATCTCACAAAAGTTAATACACTCCTCACATTTTTGTAAATATTTTATTATAACTTTTCATGTGACAACACTAAAGAAATGAAACTCTGCTACAATGTAAAGTATTAAGTGCACAGCCTGTATAACAGTGTAAATTTGCTATCCCCTCAAAATAACTCAACACACAGCCTTTAATGTCTAAACCGTTGACAACAAAAGTGAGTACACCCCTAAGTGGAAATGTCCAAATTGGGCCCAATTAGCCATTTTCCCTCCCTGTGACACATTAGTGTTACAAGGTCTCAGGTGTGAAAGGGGAGCAGGTGCGTTAAATTTGGTGTTATCGCTCTCAAACTGGTCACTGGGAGTCCAATATGGCACATAATGGCAAAACAAATCTCTAAAGATCTAAAAAATGAATTGTTGCTCTACATAAAGATGGCCTAGGCTATAAGAAGTTTGCCAAGACCCTGAAACTGAGCTGCAGCACAGTGGGCAAGACCATACAGCGGTTTCAAAGGACAGGTTCCACTCAGAACAGGCCTCACCATGGTCGAACAAAGAAGTTGAGTGCACGTGCTCAGCGTTGTCTTTGAGAAATAGACGTAGGAGTGCTGCCAGCATTGCTGCAGAGGTTGAAGGGGTGGGGGAGTCAGCCTGTCAGTGCTCAGATCATATGCAGCACACTGTATCAAATTAGTCTGATGGATGTCATCCCTGAAGGAAGCTTCTTCTTAAGATGATGCGCAAGTAAGCTAGCAAACACTTTGCTGAAGACAAGCAAACTAAGGACATGGATTACTGAAACCATGTCCTCTGGTCAGATGAATCTTATTATTTAGTTCAGATGGTGTCAAGCATGTGTGGCTGGAACCAGGTGAGGAATACAAAGACAAGTGCGTCATGCCTACAGTCAAAGATGGTAGTGGGAGTGTCATGTCCTCTGGGCCTGCATGAGTGCTGCTGGCACTGGGATCTCATTCATCAGATCTATATTAATACAATAAATAGTGGCCAAATTACACCACCACATCACATATATCAAGTACCAGGGGAACATTTTATTTTTTGTTGTTCAGTCCTTCAGTCGTGTCTGACTCTCTGTGACCCTATGGTCTGTAGCATACTTAGCTATATCTCTGTCTGTGCTTATCCACAAGGTTTTTATGCCAAATATACTGTAGTGGGTTTCCAGTTCCTTCTTCAGTGCACCTTGATTTGGCTGACCTCTCTGCTATGACCTGCCTATCTTGGGTGACCCTACATGGTATAGCTCACAGCTTCATTGAAGTACACAAGCTCCTTCACCACCACAAGGTTGCGATCCAGAAGGGGAACACACACCACACTAATCTACTCTAATCCATCAGGAAGGGTCGCAAACACAAATAGAGGCTGTGTAGAGGCACGTGGAGCAACAGCTCACATCCATCAAGGATAATATCCACTACGTCCCAACCTGGAAAGTCGCACGCCATTGCTGGTGGCCATGTGCCAAGATATATACCCATTATCATTTGGTGAAATCCTATCAAGTGTTTTGCTATCAATCAATTTACATTATCACCTGTTATTTTGTTATCAGGCCTTCAGGGGAATGTTGGTACTCCACAGTATCACAAATTGGACCTGTCATGTGTATTAACAATATATTATATATACTGTATATATTATATATATATATATATCACATATATAGTTGTGAGCGTACGAGTTGTTGCTAACGCTGCGGGCTCGCTATGCGAGTCGCGGCCCTCGCGAAGCGAGGGCCGCGACTCGCGTTGCGAGCCAAGGCCCTCGCATAGCGAGGGCCGCAGCTCGCGTTGCGAGCCAAGGCCCTCGCATAGCGAGGGCCGCAGCTCGCATAGCGAGCCAAGGCCCTCGCGAAGCGAGGGCACTGGCCAAGGGTCTCAGTTGCTGGCATGGAGCGCCGTAGGCGCTCCATGCCAGCACCTGAGGACCTCGCAAAGCGAGGGCCGCAGTTGCTGGCATGGAGCGCCGAAGGCGCTCCATGCCAGCAACTGCGACCCTTGCAAACTTCACGTCGCAACCCAAACAGCACGACACACACATTACGACACTCGCAAACAACATACGACACACGTTCACACACATTACGGCCTTGCAACACTCGGACGCAACTCGCGAACATTACAAAATGTAAAACACAATACATACACACAGCACATACATAAAAACCTTACCTACACCAAGAGGGAGCACCCAGGAACTCAAAAATGCAACTTAGACCTCGATTTTACTCGAAATAAAAGAGTTTAGAGACTAAAAAAAAAATCTAAGCGACAGAAAAAATGGCCGCCGAACAAAACGAAAACGAGGCTACAGCACTCTAAACTCGCAAAACACCACAAGAAACTCGCAAAACACCACAAGAAAGTCGCAAAACGCCACAAACCACCTACGGATATTCATACCACACAGTGCACACATTCAGCATGCTTACACAGCAGCTCCACACCACTAATGCTGCAGCAACATCAACACAGATTGCCAGCTCTTCATCACAATGCTTCAAAATAGGTACAGTATATTCATTTAGTAATGTATTACATATTTCATTATTATACACCAAACAGCATTAGCTACCTTACAATTTCATTGCCGTCATTTTTTGACGGGCAATTCGCTAGTATATATATAGTATCTCACAAAAGTTAATACACATTTTTGTAAATATTTTATTATAACTTTTCATGTGACAACACTAAAAAAATGAGACTCTGCTACAATGTAAAGTAGTATGTGCACAGCCTGTATAACAGTGTAAATTTGCTATCCCCTCAAAATAACTCAACACACAGCCATTAATGTCTAAACCGTTGACAACAAAAGTGAGTACACCCCTAAGTGGAAATGTCCAAATTGGGCCCAATCAGCCATTTTCCCTCCCTGTGACACATTAGTGTTACAAGGTCTCAGGTGTGAAAGGGGAGCAGGTGTGTTAAATTTGGTGTTATCGCTCTCAAACTGGTCACTGGCAGTCCAATATGGCACATAATGGCAAAAAAATCGCTAAAGATCTGAAAAATGAATTGTTGCTCTACATAAAGATGGCCTAGGCTATAAGAAGTTTGCCAAGACCCTGAAACTGAGCTGCAGCACAGTGGGCAAGACCATACAGCGGTTTCAAAGGACAGGTTCCACTCAGAACAGGCCTCACCATGGTCGAACAAAGAAGTTGAGTGCACGTGCTCAGCGATGTCTTTGAGAAATAGACGTAGGAGTGCTGCCAGCATTGCTGCAGAGGTTGAAGGGGTGGGGGAGTCAGCCTGTCAGTGCTCAGATCATATGCAGCACACTGTATCAAATTAGTCTGATGGATATCATCCCAGAAGGAAGCTTCTTCTAAAGATGATGCGCAAGTAAGCTAGCAAACATTGTGCTGAAGACAAGCAAACTAAGGACAGATGGTGTCAAGTAGGTGTGGCTGGAACCAGATGAGGAATACAAAGACAAGTGTGTCTTGCCTACAGTCAAACATGGTAGTGGGAGTGTCATGTCCTCTGGCCTGCATGAGTGCTGCTGGCAGTGGGGAGCTACAGTTCATTGAGAGAACTATGAATGTCAACATGTACTGTGTCATACTTAAGCAGAACATGATCCCTTCCTTTCGGAGACCGGGCCGCAGGGCAGTATTCCAACATGATAACGACCTCAAACACACCTCCAAGACGATCACGGCCTTGCTAAAGAAGCTGAAAGTAAAGGTGACGGGCTGGCCAAGCATGTCTACAGACCTAAACCCTATTGAGCATCTATGGGGCATCTTCAAACGGAAGGTGGTGGGGGGTGCAAGGTCTCTAACATCCACCAGCTCGGTGATGTCTTGGAGGAGTGGAAGAGGTACAGTGGCAACTTGTGAAGCTCTGGTGAACTCTATGCCCATGAGGGTTAAGGCAGTGCTAGAAAATAATGGTGGCCACACAAAATATTGACACTTTGGGCCCAATTTGGATATTTCCACTTAGTGGTGTACTCACTTTTGTTGCCAATGGTTTAGACATCAATGTCTGTGTGTTGAGCTATTTTGAAGGGACAGCAAATTTACACTTTTATACAGGCTGTACCCTTACTACTTTACATTGTAGCAGAGAGTCATTTTATCAGTGTTGTCACATGATAAGATATAATAAAATATTTACAAAAATGTGAGGGATGTACTCACTTTTGTGAGATAATGTATATACATTTAATATAATATATATAATATGTATTATATATACACTTGTTGTTGCCCCACATAAATGACGGGATATTATTATTTTTTCCCCACCACCTTCCCCTGTATCTCTTCCCCTCTCTCCCTCCCATATGCCTCTTTCCTCCCCATCTCCCTCCCCTGTGTTTCTCTCCCCCCCCCTGTGTGCCTTTCCCTCCTCTCCCTCCCCTGTGTCTCTTCCTCCATTCTCCCTCCCCTATTTCTCCCCCCACTCCCTCCCCTGTGTCTCTCTGCCACTATGGAAATAAGTGTGTATGGTGCCATGGAACGTTAAACACGAAATCTATATTAGTGAATTTATATATATATATATATATAATATATATACTAGTGACTTCTCTGTCAAAAATTATGGCAATAAAAAGTGAATCATGGAAATGCTGTTTGTCACACAATATGAGCCTCTCCCCCTCTACATTACCGGTGTCGCGATAAGCGCCTTTGGTGCTTATCCCGGGCCTCGCAATAAGCGCATTGGTCCCTTATTGTGAGCCCCATCCCCCCCATCTCCCACCGTCTACTTTACTGGCCTTGCAACTTTGGCACTCATTGCGAGTCTCTCCCCCTGTCTACTTCCTCCCTTGTGTCTCATATACCCCCTCCTCTCCCTCCCTTATGTCTCCTTTACCCCCTCCTCTCCCTCCCCTTTGTCTCCCCCCATTTGTTTTACCTTTTCTCCCTCCTGTATCTCTAACCCCCTCCCCCTTCCATGTCTCTAACCCCCTCCCCTGTGTCTCTTTCCCTCCTATGTCTCTTTCCTCCCCTCTTTCTCCCATGTGTCTCTTTCCCCCTCCCCTGTGTCTCTTTCCCACTCCCCGTGTCTCATCCCCCGCCTCTCCCTCCTCTGTGTCTTTTCCCCCTCCCTTGTGTCTCTTTCCCCCTGTACCCCCTCCCCTGTTTCTGTTTCCCCCCTCGTGTCTCTAAACCCCCCATATCCCTCTCCTGTGTATCTTCCCCCTCCTCTACCTCCCCTGTGTCTCTTCCCCCCTCACTCCCCTGTCTCTTCCCCCTCCTCTCCCTCCATGTGTCTCTTTCCCTCCTTTGTCTCTTCTCCACCTCTCCCTCCCCTGTGTCTCTTTCCCCTCCCCTGTGTCTCTTTCCCTGCGTGTTTCTCCTTCCCCTCTCCCTCCCATGTGTCTCTTTCCCCCCTCTCCCTCCCATGCATCTTTCCCCCTCCCCTGTTTCTCTTTCCCCCTCACCTGTATCTTTTCCCCCTCCCCTATATCCCTTTCCCCCCCTCTCCCTCTGTGTCTCATCGCGCTCCCCTTAAGCGCCGCGCCTGTGCAATGTGCGGCTAAGGCTGTAGAAGTGTGTGTATGACTCTCCTAAGCCCCGAGGTCTGCTGATGTAAACAGGTTTACAAGTTGTTCTGATATTCCAATTCCTTGACCAGTAGACTGGCCTGCAATTTTACAGAGAGGGCAGTAACAACAGATGGACGGTACCTTTTTCCAGAGCAACTATCCCAAGGTAGCTACACAGCATTTGCCCTTTGCGCATGTGCGAATAACGCAGCGCAATGCGCATGCGTGGTTAACGCCGTGCAATGTGCATGCAAGGCTGATGCCGCACATTGAGCTTGCACATACGCAGCTAATGGCATGCAATGCGCATGTGTGTGACCCGATCGGCTTGCAATAGTTGTCAAACTGCGATTTGTCGCAAAACGTGACCACGAATAGCAGTTTGACAATTATAATATGTTATATATATATATATATATAAATATAATATATATATATATATCACATATATAGTTGTGAGCATACGAGTTGTTGCTAACGCTTGCGGACTCGCATAGCGAGCCAGCAAGAACTGAGTCCCTCGCGAAGAGAGGGACGCAGTTCGCTCCGCAAATGCGGACCCTCGCAAAGCAAGGGGCCGCATTTGCGGAAGGTGGAGGTTCCAACGTCGGCTGTGTTTGTCCGCAAATGCGGACCCTTGCGAAGCGAGGGGCTACATTTGCGGAGGTGGAAGCTCAAAGGCGCCTCACACGCGGTTAACACACGCACGACTTAGAAAAAAAAAACAACTGCGTCCCACGCACGACTTAGAAAAAAAAGCAACTGCGTCCCTCACCAAAAAATACGGGACGCTCTACCTACGACCCATTCCGAACACGCAAAAAACGTCCGAAAACGGTGCGCATAAAAACATCAGAAACACAATAAATAAACACAACAAACACATAAAAAGCTTACTTACAGCAAGGGGGGGCATCCAGCACCTCGAAAAGTGAATTTACACGTCCATTTAAGTCCAAAAAAACGAGTTTAAACTGGCGAAAATAAATAAATAAACTGGCCGCCGAACAAAACGAAAACGAGGCTACAGATGCAACAATACTACAGTGACTCGCAAAACTGAAACAACGCTACAGTCAACTTTACGAGGTACGTAACACATACTATGCGGCTATTATTAACCACCATTTTGAAAACTACTACGCATAAAATGGCGGATGGAACGCAAATTGTAAGCAGGAACAAATAGAGCATGCGTATTGCGTTCTAACGGTCTGAGGCACCTCAAAGTTTATAAATACTGCCTACTTTCCAGAAAATTCTACATTTCTACTCAGGTGATGAACGGAGTGACTGGATAGTTAACTGCTGCTGTTACTTGAGAAGAGAATTATTTCCTAATTTCCTACTTTACACTGTGCAAATTACAACTGAGAGGTAAGCTATAATATATTACATTTTATTACCAAGACAGGAAAAAAAAAAAAAAAAAACTTTAACTATGAAAATGTGATTCCTGTATAGTGACATGTGACACGAACATTTATGTGTATAGGCCCTACAACAAACTAATGTTAACCGAAACTAATTAAACAAGTATATTTAAATGACATTAATTTACTGCAACTTATAGCAAAAAATAATATGACACTAATACATATGGAACCTAAAGCAGAATCTTTCCCCTTTTTTTCACTATTCAAACAGCATCAACAGCGTCACTCAAGAACTTGCACCTGAACTGTGAAAGAGAATTACTTTTAAAGAACACAAAGAAAGAAGAAGAGGTAAGATAGAAAAATACATTACATATTGAAAAAGACCATGCTTTGCTAAATCAAAAAGAAGAAATATACAATTAACCATTTAACTTTCTTTTTCAAAAAGACACTACAAGAAGACTGGCGGATTAAGATTGGCAGGAAGGAACCTTCTGTCATTCGGACAAGAACAACACTTTTATCAAGGTATAGTAGAAAAAGTAGAAAAAAAAAGGAACTATATATGTTTAATGGCCGCCAATATAAAATTTTCAAGTAAAATTTAAAAAAATACATACAAATTGAATAAAGAACAAAACACAGTTCAACAAACTTCACAAAGACCTATACAATTTATGAAGACAGACAGTTTTACAGAAAAAAAAAAAAGAGGTGGGCACCAAACAGGATAGCACCTGAAACATTAGCAACATACATAAAACAAAACTATTCCTCCTCTTTACTGTAAAATAACCTCCAAGCATCACCCACAAGCCAAATGCAGCAACAAAAAAAGTAGTGAACACAAAACAGGATAAAAATAAAAAGCACAACATGATATAGAAAAGGCAATTAACATTCATTTTTACTGTCCAAGATGATTGAATACTCATAAAGAAGACTAATTAAACAAATAAAGTATGCAAAATATGGTGGACACAAAACAGGATTGTACCAAAAATCACACAAACACACAGAAAAGTAAATTAATATTCTGCTTTACTGTTTAACAACCTATAAGCCTTACAAAGAAGCCTAAATAAGCATACTAAAAGTGGTGGACACAAAACAGGATAATGCTAAAACCATTGCGATCATATCCAAAATAGGAAAAACATTAATTTTCACTGTACAACAACATTTAATTCTCATTAAAAAGACTAATTAAGCAAATAAAGTAAGCAACATAAGGTACTCCAAAAAACAGGATTGTACCAAAAATCACACAAACACATAGAAAAGTAAATTCATATTCTTCTTTACTGTTTAAGAACCTATAAGCCTTCCAAAGAAGCCTAAATAAGCATACCAAAAGTGGTGGACACAAAACAGGATAATTCTAAAAACATTGCGATCATATCCAAAATAGGAAAAACATTCATTTTCACTGTACAACAACATTTAATCCTCATTAAAAAGACTAATTTAGCAAATAAATATGCAACATATGGTGGACACAAAACAGGATTGTACCAAAAATCACACAAACACATAGAAATGTAAATTATATTCTTCTTTACTGTTTAAGAACCTATAAGCCTTACAAAGAAGCCTAAATAAGCATACCAAAAGTGGTGGACACAAAACAGATAATGCTAAAAACATTGTGATATCCAAAATTGTAAAAACATTAATAATTACAGTAAAAAAAAGGATAACTGTAATATACAAATACAATTAAAGTATTTTTAAAAGGTTGCACAAAAAACAGCATAGCAGAAAAATTAACCATAACAGATACAATAGACCAAAACAATGAAATATGCTATTCATTACAAATACATTCAAATCAAATAACATTTTACTTTTTCTTTTACAACAGACACTGCGTGAAGAGCATCGGACGAAAACTTACAACAGCGAACCAAGAAAGATTTTGCTGGAAATCACACTTCAAACAAGGTACAGTATAACAAGTAAAAAAACAGAAAACTAAATAAACATGTTTGCTCTGCATCCATGTCAACAGAAAAAAAAAATCAATAATAACACACCAATAATTATAAGCTTTACCAAAATATTACTGACACATTTGTCATTTACCTATTATTTGTCTTTTACGGACAACAATGTTTAACATTAAACTCAAACTTCAATCTACACAAAAAAATAAAAAAATAAAGAAAACAGCATAGCCCACAAAAGTGTCAAAACACACACTAAATAACATTTATCATTCTCAATTACCAGTCGTAATGTACAATATTAACCATAAAACCTAAACACACACATAAAATAGAATACTACAACAAATAGTACTAAAAAAAAACAAAAAAAATTTGCATTGCCCGAACATATAAGCCTTTAAATAAAATATCAAAATACTATTACGACAATCCCCTGTAGAAAAAATTACAAAGACTTATTTTTTTTTTATGCCTGTAAGTCAAAAGTACAACAAAAAAATAAATTACCAAACCAAAAAATATATACATTTCAATTAACACTATACACCTACTACACATGTAGAAGAAGGTATAGTGTAATTTCCTTGAGTGTGCTATTCATGTAAGGCAAAAATTACAACTTACGACAGAAAGTAAGAGCAAAAAAATAAAAAAACACTTATTTAACAATACAAAGATAGTACCGGTACAATGAACTACAATCACATATAAACAAACTGTTGATAATAAAAAATGTAAAAAACAAACTTAAAATCTCAAACTAAACTAATTATACATTATTTTCTTTTACAGATTAACATGGCTGATGAGAGCAAACAAGAAAAGACAAGACGTCAAACTAGAGAACGACAAGAGAGATGGGCCAACCAGCAGACACCAGAGGAGAAGGAAATTCGACGAGAAAAAGAACACAAAAGAATTGCAAGCAAAAGACTATCAGCTGCAAAAATTAAAGATAAACCAAAAAAAGCCACCAAAAAACAAGGATTTAGAACCTCTTCCGGAACATTACATGACATTTTACCTAAACCAATAAAAGATATACCAAAAAAATCCACCAAAAAAACAAAGCATTTAGAACCTGTTCCTGAAACATCACATGACATTTCACCTGATGAATTTGAAAATGAAACTGATATATGCTTTGCAAATTGTCCTTTACTCAAGTCTTTAGCAGTAGAGGTTCATAATTGTGGGGACATGAATACTCAATGACAGTTTTGTGAGGCTTATCATTTTAAACAGGAGAGACCCAGAGATGGACAATTTATTAGTTGCTGTCAAAAAGGCAAGTTCAAACTTCCAAAAAGAAAATAATTTCCAATCTATTTACAAAACATTATGACTGACCTACCTACTTTTCCAAACTACAAACATTTTAAGACAAACATAAGATCCTACAATAGTGCCATATCCTTTGCATCTATGGGGGCAACATCAGCTGCTAATGTACCAGGACATGGTCCTTACTGTTTTAAAGTCCAAGCCAAATTTACCATCGTACTTCCCATTTACATCCAGAGGAAGGAGAGCAAAGAAAATTTGCTCAACTATATGTTTTAGATACAATGGAAGTTGTTGACCAACGTATGCAGCTGGAAGCAAATAAAAAATGCTTACCCAGTGTTTTTATAGAGCTAGATAACATTATGGCCAATAACCCCTACACTAAAGCTTATAACAAAATTGGCAGAAGTAGAAAATGAACAACAACTTAATGCACAAAGACATCAATTACCAATCCCAAAGGTCAATATGGTGCTTAAAACAGACAGACATACTGATAAACGTCGTTATAACTTGCCAACATCAAATGAGGTTGCAATGGTGTTTCAAAATGATGAAGGAGAACCACCATTTCAAAGAGACATTAGAATATATCCCAGAAACG
>JAPZIH010000315.1:0-28365 GCA_027410445.1 Discoglossus pictus
CCGTAAATCGGCCGTAAGGCTGCGATTCCTTGCGGGGGTTCAGTTAACTTGCGATTCTATTATACGGCCCCGCAAGGTTCTCCCCTTACGGCCGGCCGCATATCTTGGAACCGGCCGTAAGCTCAGAAATATAAAAACTCAAAAATAAATTCAAGCCTGCACTGTACAGCTCTGTAAATGCTAGGGATCATATTGGGGGACATGAGGATTAAAAGGAACCCACTCTCAAGCTTGCACATCAGCCCAAACCCGAGTTCAAATTAACTGTTTATTTTCCGGCTGCAGCGTGGGCGTGTCTGAGGTGCTCCAAGCACTCTGGACATTTTACATGTATATTTTACGTATATTAAAAATAAAATATTTTACGGATTTGAGTATAGGGTAATTATGTGCTATTTTTTCTAACACCGAATATCACTTTATAGTCTTCTCAAAGTTTAGGATGGCTTTATTTGAGCTATTTTATGTGCTTAATTGGTGCTAGCGAGACCTGTTTGCTGCAAGTAAGCTGCGGCTCGTTTTTAGCCTTGCAGAGAGGGTTCCCGGAGCAATAGAATCGCAACCAGGCTTTTCTTACGGACGATTTCCTTGCGGCCGTTTTAGATCAAAGGCTTTCCTCCGGCGCGATCGGCCGCAAGGGATAGCAAGGCGCCGGCCGCAAGCCTGCCGGAGTCCCCGGCCGGAGGGGAATAGAATAGCCGTAAAGCTTGCGGCCGGTCCTTGCGGCCCCGCAGCGGCTGCGGCCGTAATAGAATGAGACCCTATGTAACTATGTAATATATGCTTAAAGGACTACTGTAATTTGCGAAAAACGTAACATGTTGCGAGGTATTAAACAAATTATAAAAAACCACAAAGTAAATTGTGAGCATAAAAACATTTTTGAAAGAAGAGTAACCGTTTTGGGTCATGGAGAATTCCGTCTTGCACTGCTCGTCTTTCTGTAGCTTGAGAGGGAGTTTATCCAACTAGGACTTATTGTTATATGGTAGAAGGCTACTAAAGTGGTGATCTTTCAATTGAATATGGTTCCCACCATTCCTCCATGATATCTAATCATATTAGGAACAAAGACAAAATGTCTCTTGCCTCTGCACCAACAATGGACCAACAATTACAAGCTCTCTATAAGTTCTCATATTGGTCTTTACTTCAATAATACATTTCTCAATATTCCTTTTGAGATTATAACATCTAAAGAGCGCTAAGGAATAACTTGATATTATTTGCTTGGTGCAGTGAGAGTTATATTACCATCTGTAGGATGACTTTGTGTGTATTATATTACATACATGGTATAATTTGCATGCAGGTGAGCATATAATAATGGCAGTTGTCTCAATGATTAATGATGGGCTTAGTACAAAGAACAAAAAACATAAAAGCGTTGTATTTCATCTCTAAATGATTACAGTATGACAGTTGAAAATGAAATATATTAAACGGTCGAGTGAAGGGAGTTTAGAAAAACAAAAAATCATTGGTATTGAGTTAATCATTTATATTTCATTACTGTTTACCGCTCACTTCCTCTGTTAGAAACGGAAATTATAAAAGAGATAAGATAAGCGATAAGGTCAAACAAACAAGAGAAAATATAAAATATAGCATAAAACATGGAAAATTGCACTCCAGACCTATTTTTTATTGTTTTATTCTTTATCAAAAATTAGATTTACTTTTTTATCCTAGCTTTGTCCATAATGCAAAACAATGTGGCAAAACAGAACATACAGTTTAGTCAATTCAATATTCCTCTCTTATTAAGCCATTTTACCCCAAACCACCCTGTGAATAGATGCGAGAAGTGTTTATGTTATTGCAAGTAATCATTATTATTATCCCTAATTTTTTACGCACCAACATATTTTGTAGAGCAATACAGGGGTTAAGAACAAGGCGAAAACAATATTGACATATTGTAAAATAATGGAGGGCCCTAGTTTAAAATCAAACATACACAAAAGCCAAAGCACCGGCACAAGACTGAAAACTCGCACACTTACAATCTGAAGGGTTTGGTGTTTTTATGTTATTAAAGTCCCCGATTTCAGGGTATAGGGCCCTGATTGAGATTTTTGTTCCCAGAAAAATGTGTGAATGGAAATGTTCCAGGCTAGATATATGGCAAGGTCCATAATATATATGGATATGGATTTATGGGCATAGATTTATCCTTAGTGTAAGCAAAACCTTACCTTTAAGCAGATAACTTACTGTTGCACCTCTTTTCTTGTTCCCCCCTATAAGTATCCAGAGTACATACTCAGTCCTGCCCGCTGTAAGATGTGTCCAAGGTCTACTGTATGTATGTCCAATGTATGTGCCAAATCCAGTCCATTGTGTATACTGTTCAGTATACAGTATATATGCATATTTCTATTTTCTTTATTTGTGAAAGCTTTAAAATTTGTGTTAATAAATAAACCGTAATAACAAATATTCATAATTATACACTGCTTTATTTCCTCCACCAAGTTCAAACAGTATATTTTAAGACATCCTTCCATTTTCCTATATAGACAGAGTTTTTAACCTGAGAAACCCTGAAAAGGATATAGTTGGAACTTGAGGAACCCTTGTCCTTCACTGCAACTTGAATGTTCCATATGTTATAATAAAACTATATGTTTGATATTAAAGAGTGTTTTACCTCCATATAAGAGTCTGTAATCACTGTAAATATAGTAGGTTACCGTTGTCAAATAGGGTGAAGCAATCGGGGGGGGGGTTATAGAGTTAAGATGACCAGCCTAATAAAGACTACACTGACCAGGTTTGGGAATCAGAGACTATGCATCACACTTGTAAAACATGTAAAGGTCTAAGAGGAACGGGATGAAGTGTTGTAAAAAGTGTTGTATGTGCAGACATTGTGGCACCAAGAGTTATCACATGGGATTGTATAGGCAAAAGGCAGTCAAACGAGAAGCTCAGGAATTGATTCTCCAATGTTTGTTGTTCAATTAGTTCTTGATGACTTAAAAAAAAGCAGATACAATTGTGTTAGGGTTTATACTATGACTGTGACCTGAAGAGTTATTGAATTACCTAAAGATCCCTGTTTTCAGCACTGTTTGATTTCTCTACCCTAGTGGGAGAGTTGCAGGAACACCCAACATATTATTTTTGGGATTGCAAGAGCTATTCTAGCAACAACACAATGCATATAAATATTTAAACTATTGGTTAGTTTTAAACATCTAAAAACTTTTCCCACATGATTTTCAAATATCTCTTCAACCTTGGATTCCCTTAACCTTGGGTACAGCTGTACCAGAGAAGACCAGTCGTGGTCCTTTTCTGCTGCTTCTGCTAATCTTCAGGACTTTTGGTGGCTCTATGTTTCCTAAGTGAGTAGCAGGTAGGTTTCTCTCATATTGTGAAATGGCTTCAGTCACTTGCAGACTTTGGTTTGTTGTCTCTTTCTCCAAGCAGTATGTAATCATTCACCAGTAATGCTGCCTTGCTATACTGGCTCAGTCCTCTGTGTTGGCATGGACATGCATTCTAGGAACATAATGGCTTCTGGTATACTCTTCTGGATTTCAGCGCCCTTCTTACTCTAAGACACACAGCACAGAGTGGTACAGGTTTTGCTCAAGAATATCCCTGTATTTAGCACCATCTTTCCCTCAACTCGGACCAGTTTCCCAGTCCCGGCTGCTGAAAAACATCCCCACAGCATAATGCTGCCACCACCATGTTTCACTGTGGGGGTCGTGTTTTTTGGGTGATGTGATGTGTTGGGTTTGCGCCAGACTTAGGGCCTCATTCTATTATCGGCCGTAAATCGGCCGTAAGGCTGCGATTCCTTGCGAGGGTTCAGTTAACTCGCGATTCTATTATACGGCCCCGCAAGGATCTCCTTTTACGGCCGGCCGCATATCTTGGAACCGGCCGTAATCTGTGAAATATAAAAACTGAAAAATAAATTCAAGCCTGCACTGTACAGCTCTGTAAATGCTAGGGATCATATTGGGGGACATGAGGATTAAAAGGAACCCACTCTCAAGCTTGCACATCTGCCCAAACCCGAGTTCAAATTAACTGTTTATTTTCCGGCTGCGGCGTGGGCGGGTCTGAGGTGCTCCAAGCACTCTGGACTTTTTACATAGATATTTTACGGATATTAAAAATTAAATATTTTACGGATTTGAGTACAGGATAATTATGTGCTATTTTTTCTAACAACTAAAATCCCTTTATAGTCTTCTCAAAGTGCAGGATGGCTTTATTTGAGCTATTTTATGTGCTTAATTGGTGCTAGCGAGACCTTTTTCCTGCAAGTAACTGCGGCTCGTTTTTAGCCTTGCAGAGAGGTTTCCCGGAGCAATTGAATTGCAAATCTCTTGCGGCCGTTTAAGATCAAAGGCTTTCCTCCGGCGCGAGCGGCCGCAAGAGATAGCAAGGCACCGGCCGCAAGCCTGCCGGAGTCCCCGGCCGTAAGGGAATAGAATAGCCGAATAGCTTGCGGCCGGTCCTTGAGGCCCCGCAACGGCTGCGGCCGATAATAGAATGAGGCCCATAGCGTTTTCTTTGATGGCCGGAAAGTTTAATTTTAGTCTCATCAGACCAGAGCACCTTCCTCCATACATTTTGGGAGTCTCCCACATGCCTTTTGGCAAACTCAAAGCGTGCTATTTAGTTTTTTACTGAAAGTAATGGATTTCTTCTGGCCACTCTGCCATAAAGCCCAACTCTATGCAGCGTACGGCTTATTGTCGTCCTATGTACAGATACTCCACTCTCTGCTGTGGAACTCTGCAGCTCCTCTAGCGTTATCTTAGGTCTCTGTGTTGCCTCTCTGCAACGGGGTTCCTCGATCGGCATAGATCAGGCTGCTGCTGCATTTAAAAGTTTTAAATTCCCTGCAGCGGCTCCTTAAAGCTGCAAACTATCAGCAATCCCGGCCGCAGCAACTAAAATTAACCCCCCTCTATGCTGGGGGTCCCCATCGGGACCCATGAAGTGTCCCCACATTAACCCCTTGCAGCGGGGGCCCCTGATCGGCATAGATCAGGCCCCCACTGCATTTAAAACTTTTAAATTCCCTGCCGCAGCTCCTTAAAGGGCCCACGGCAAACTGTCAGCAATCCCGGCAGCGGCAACTAAAATTAACCTCCCTCTATGCTGGGGGTCTCTATCGGGACCCCCAAAGTCTCCCCACATTAACCCCTTGCTGCAGGGGTCCCCGATCGGCACAGATCGTGACCCCGCTGCATTTAAAATTGAAAATTTCCTTCCTCACAGGTCCTTAAAGGACCGTAAAGGTCCCGAAAGGACTTGCGCTAAAAAATATTAACCCCAGGCAGCTGAAATTAACCCCATAACTAATGGGGGTTAATACAGAGCCCCATAAGCACTTAATTAACCCTAGAACTTATGGGGGTCAATATAGACCCCCATAAGCCATTAATTAACCCCATAACTCATGGGGGTCGATACAGACCCCATAAGCACTTAATTAACCCTATAGCTTATGGGGGTCAATACAGACCCCCATAAGCCCTTAATTAACCCCATAACTCATGGGGGTCAATACAGACCCCATAAGCACTTAATTAACCCTATAACTCATGGGGGTCAATACAGACCCCTATAAGCCCTTAATTAACCCTATAACTCATGGGGGTCAATACAGACCCACATAAGCCCTTAATTAACCCTATAACTCATGGGGGTCAATACAGACCCCCATAAGCCACTATTTAACCCCATAAGGGTATATTATGACCCTTATGGGGCAGTTATAACCCTAACATTAACCACAAAAGTGCCATGACGGTCCTCAAGGACCATCATGACACTAAGTACAAACACTACACTGCACTATACCCCCAAGAAACCATTAAATCTAAACTAACCCCCCTCTACACTAATCTATTAACACCTATACTTCCTACCTACACTACCTACCTACCCCCTAATAAACCCCCTCACCACACTAATGACATAAAATAAAAAACCTTTCCTTCAGAAAATAAAAAAACCTAAGTCACAAAAACTAAAAAAAGGAACATTACAGAAAATAAAAAAAATACATTACAACCTTCCCCCCACTACAGAAAAAAAAGAATTACACACCTGAAAAGACATACACAATACAATACAATACAATACATACAATACAATACCCCCTTATCTATCTAACATACAATCTATTTGATATACAATAAATCCTAACTATCTAAAATACATCCCCCAATCTATCTGATATACAATAAATCCTAACTATCTAAAATACATCCCCCAATCTATCTGATATACATTAAATCCTAACTATCTAAAATACATCCCCCTATCTAACTTACAATAAATCCTATCTACATACAGAAACCCTAATTCTAAGCTAAAATAAAATAATTAAGACCACTTACCTTTGCAGATGTCCCTTCAGATCACCAACCTAGGGAAAAAAAAAAATTAAAAATTAGTCAACACATTTACATAAAATAAATAAACATTATAAACATTCTAAATATTCTACTCACCTTTCCAGCATGTCCCCGGAGGTCTGCACTCGCAGACCTCCCTGACGCTAATGGGCCTTCTAGAGCCTTTTCCAGAAGGAAACAGGCAATGACGCCTTCTGATTGGCTGAAAACGCTGTCTATCAAATTTCAGCCAATCAGAAGGCGCCAATGTGTGAGCCAATCAGGATGGAATACACCCCAAAATCCCACTCTGATTGGCTAATGCACCTGTCAATCTTTATTTAAACCAATCACAAGGCGCAGATGCCATTAGCCAATCACAATGGGATACACCCCCATAGGGGGATTGGCTGAAGCCATCTGCACCTTCTCATTGGCTGTAATACTGATTGACATTGACAACAGCCAATCAGAAAAAGGCGCAAATGTCTTCAGCCAATCACTCCGTGGGGGTGTATCCCATTGTGATTGGCTGAAGGCATCTTAGCCTTGTGATTGGTTTAAATAAAGATTGACAGGGGGGTTAATTTTCCGGGGGGGGGGGGGGTAGTTGGAGTACATCCTATGGCAGGGCTTATGTGTGGGACTGCTGCAGAGGTCCCGTTTAGGACCCCCGCAGCAATTGATGAGGTGTGGGAGCCTGCAAGAACATCTCACAGGCTGTCACTCCTCATGTAGATTTTCTCTGTGTTGATACGGACGGCCCTGCTGCGTAGCTCACACGTTGCTTGCAGCAGGGCTAATTTTATAGCGTTGTAACTTTTCTAAATTTGCAGCACATAGGATTTAAGTTCAAACCTCGTATCTAGGAGGAGGCTGGAATTTATTAAGGCTGAGAGTTTTTTACCTAACTTTTTAACCTAAGGACATAGTTAGAATTTGAGGGACCCTAACCTTTTCTGCAACTTGTCACTGGCTTAGATGATAGAAGAGAGAGGGAGGTTATAACATAAACCTTTAGATATGTCCATATAAAAGGTTATCAAAATGCGATTCATTGCCTTGCATAGCGAGGTGAGCCCTTGAAGCACAGAAGTCTTCAAAGCTCGGAGCACTTAGCCGATGAGCACCAAAGGCACTCATCGCCTGCGAGCCTCACAAAGTGAGACGAGCAGTTGAGACATTGAAACATGCGAGACTAAGGCAGAAATTAGCGACGAAGTTGCTTCTGCGAGCCTTGCAAACCGAGGCGAGCCATTGAGCCATTGAAAAACGTGGGACTTAGCCTCCAAGCAGTTAGAAAACGCGGGATCACCTTCGGCTGCAAGCAGTTGAGGAACGCAAGACTTATAAATATTTTTTTTCGAGGCGGGGAACTTAGTAAAAAAAATTACGAGGTCGGAGAAAAAATACAAGTTAACGGCCGAACCGTGCAAATCGAAAAACACAAAAAGAGAAAAAAGAGAACACAAAAAAACCTCACACACAGCATGGGGGCATCGACTAAGCGTAAAAAATGAAAACAAGGCTACAGTACATGATTCCGAAACTCGCAAAACACCGCCAGCCACGTACTCCTTTTACCCACGAACGTACGAGGTACAAAATACACTATTACAAAGGACGGAAAATGCTTGCGAGCTGTGTAACACATAGACAATCGCCGCCATGATACAACACTAACTTGCAACTAATAACATTACGGATCTAAAATGGTGCTTTACCCTACTAAACAAACGGTTTAGCCTCCGCACGCAGCCTATTTACACTGCACACTTGCCACATTGCTGACACTTTCTCCTCAGGTCAGCAACAGTCCAAATGTACATTGTATGCTGCAGGAAAATAAAAAGAGATTGTTAGCTCTTCAGGCTATTGATTGCTGGATATATTAATTAGAAATAGGTAAAGTATATTCATTTATTAAGTAATTAATTAATTATTATAAAGAAATATATATATAAAAAGTAAAAAAACACTAAATAGCATATTTTACACTGCCGTTACTTTATGAATACATTAATGCTTCTTAATACATTTATTCATTCCTTATTAATTATTAACGTAGATTAATTTATTAAGTATTAATTAGTAATGGAAAATAAACATTTATACTTTCCACTGCACTAAAAATGTTTTACTTTTTACACTGCACTATATCTGGATTGTTGCTCATTATTATTGCTCATTGGCTGCCAGTGATATTTAAATCACTTTATTATGCTCTGAGACCTGAAAACTTTTTCTAATTTACACTGCACTAAAAAATTGTATATTTAACACTGTACTTATATATAAGTCTTTGCGATGAGCGACGAAGATGATCGTTGCAAACCACAAAACTTGAAGGACATGAGGGGAGAGCCTCGCAATGAGGGCCGAAGGTGTCCAGAGGAGCAAAAGTACACAAGGGGAGAGAGCCACGCGATGAGCACCAAAGGCACACAGCGTGAGGCTCGCAATGATGCAGAAGGTCCTCAGAGGAGCAAAAGCTTTATTTACATTGGCCCTCATTCAATTGCGATTTGGCCAATTGAATAGGGCTCTAAATAAGCACATAACATATATTTTTTAATAAGTTTTTAGTTAGTGAAAACCTTGCTTTTAGATAGATGCTTACTAAGTAAAAACTTCTTAAAAAACATATGTTATGTGCTTATTTAGAGCCCTATTCAATTGGCCAAAATAGCAATTGAATGAGGGCCATTGCGTGGCAAACAGCATTGCCATGGCTTTAAGTTGCTAGTGATTTAAAAAAAGGCAGAAAAATAGGAACACAAGAACAAGAAGTCATGGTTTGAAATTGGAAGCTGGAAAATGAGGGTGTAATGTAGGGACGTACTACATAACAAAAAGTGTAGTAGATATGTGAAAGAGCCTTCTAGTGGAAGTGATAAGGTCAAACAAAGTAAAGGTATTTAAGCTTGCCTGGGATAAGTATAAGGCCATCCTGAAGCTTAATTAAAGGGCCACTTAATTTAGCACAGTTTAGACCACATTACAGTATAGATCTCCTAAAAACACAGTGAAATACTTTTTGAGCTTTTGAAATCTGTGCATTTTTCACTTAGATATCAAATAAAGAAAATTTGATTTGTGTTTACTTGCATGATTGCCCGCCCTCTAACTCCTCCACCTAAAAGCCACGGGGTGCGGCCCCTCTTCATTACTTCAACCAATCAGGATGCGTGGGGTGTATCCCATTCAGTACCAATGAGCTGCATGCATTTGTAGCAAGTTCACTCTCTGTCTCCTCTACAAACTACAAGTAAAAACAGTATATGTTCGTGAGAACAGCAGCAGCTATCAGTGACATGATTTCTGTGGTGATGAGAGTGAGGGTGTACAGTAATACGGATGAACGATCAGACTATTGCAGTATATAGTGATACCGTTTTTATTTGACAAACATTATAGTAAAAGATCTAACTAAAATCTTTGTCCAATAAAAAAGGTATCACTATATACTGCAATAGTCTGAACATTCATCTATATTACTGTATATTAGTGATGTCGCGAACATAAAATTTTCGATTCGCGAACCGCGGACGCGAATTTCATCAAATGGTCGCGAACGGGCGAACATCGGCGAACCGCAATAGACTTCAATGTGCAGGCGAATTTCAAAACCCGCAGGGACTCTTTCTGGCCACAATAGTGATGGGAAAGTTGTTTCAAGGGGACTAACACCTGGACTATGGCATGCCGGAGGGGGATCCATGGCAAAACTCCCACGGAAAATTACATAGTTGATGCAGAGTCTGGTTTTAAGCCATAAAGGGCATAAATCACCTAACATTCCTAAATTGTTTGGAATAATATGCTTTAAAACATCAGGCATGATGTTGTATCGATCAGGTAGTGTAAGGGTTACACCCGCTTCACAGTAACAGACCAATCTCCCTGTTTAATGCACCGCAAACAACCGCAAACAGTCCCTTTGCACAACCGCAAACTCCCCATTTGCACAAGGTTGGATACCAAGCTAGCCATGTCCCGTTCCTTGTCCTCACTGATGTCATTGAAGGTCTCTTCCTCCACCCAGCCACCAAGGGTCACCGAAAGGTGACAAATAGCCACCTGGGATGCCTGCTGTGTTTGGTCTTCTACCTCCTCAAAGCCACCTTCCTCCTCTGACTCCTCTTCTTCAGACTCCTCTCTCTGCGTTGCCTCTGTCTGCATTATTATAAGGTGTGTACTGTTAAGTAGTACTATTCCTATGGGTTTAATCCCTGTTACGTCCACTATTAGTGGACGTGTATATGGCATGGATTTTTGGAGCAGGGAGATGGAAAAAGATGCCTGGTCGGACCTCCTACTTCGAACTTGGGGCACTGCACGTGCAATGTAATGTGCCACCAGATAGGAGTGGTGTATTAAGTTGTACTATTTATTCCTATCAGTTTAATACCTGTTACGTCACCTATCAGGGGATGTGTATATGGCATGGATTTTTGGAACAGGGAGATGGAAAAAGATGCTTGGTCGGTCCTCCCACTTCAAATTTGGGGCACTGCGCGTGCAATCTAAGGTGCCACCAGATAGGAGTGGTGTGTTCAGTTGTACTATTTATTGCTATCAGTTTAATACCTGTTGCGTCACCTATCAGGGGACGTGTATATGGCATGGATTCTTGGAACAGGGAGATGGAAAAAGATGCTTGGTCGGTCCTCCCACTTCAAATTTGGGGCACTGCACGTGCAATCTAAGGTGCCACCAGATAGGAGTGTTGTGTTCAGTTGTACTATTTATTCCTATCAGTTTAATACCTGTTACGTCACCTATTAGGGGACATGTATATGGCATGGATTTTTGGAACAGGGAGATGGAAAAAGATGCTTGGTCAGTCCTCCCACTTCAAATTTGGGGCACTGCGCGTGCAATCTAAGGTGCTACCAGATAGGAGTGGTGTGTTCAGTTGTACTATTTATTCCTATCAGTTTAATACCTGTTACATCACCTATCAGGGGACGTGTATATGGCATGGATTTTTGGAACAGGGAGATGGAAAAAGATGCTTGGTTGGATTTCCTACTTCGAATTTGGGGCACTGCACGTGCAATTTAATGTGCCACCAGATAGGAGTGGTGTATTAAGTTGTACTATTTATTGCTATCAGTTTAATACCTGTTACGTCACCTATCAGGGGACGTGTATATGGCATGGATTTTTGGAACAGGGAGATGGAAAAAGATGCTTGGTCGGTCCTCCCACTTCAAATTTGGGGCACTGCGCGTGCAATCTAAGGTGCCACCAGATAGGAATGGCGTGTTCAGTTGTACTTTTTATTCCTATCAGTTTAATACCTGTTACGTCACCTATCAGGGGACGGGTATATGGCATGGATTTTTGGAACAGGGAGATGGAAAAAGATGCTTGGTCAGTCCTCCCACTTCAAATTTGGGGCACTGCGCGTGCAATCAAAGGTGCCACCAGATAGGAGTGGTGTGTTCAGTTGT
Source organism: Discoglossus pictus (assembly GCA_027410445.1). Classification (NCBI taxonomy): domain Eukaryota; kingdom Metazoa; phylum Chordata; class Amphibia; order Anura; family Alytidae; genus Discoglossus; species Discoglossus pictus. The sequence continues at coordinate 11,837 of JAPZIH010000315.1, forward strand.
ACTATTTATTCCTATCAGTTTAATACCTGTTACGTCACCTATCAGGGGACGTGTATATGGCATGGATTTTTGGAAGAGGGAGATGGAAAAAGATGCTTGGTTGGATCTCCTACTTCGAATTTGGGGCACTGCACGTGCAATTTAATGTGCCACCAGATAGGAGTGGTGTATTAAGTTGTACTATTTATTGCTATCAGTTTAATACCTGTTACGTCACCTATCAGGGGACGTGTATATGGCATGGATTTTTGGAACAGGGAGATGGAAAAAGATGCTTGGTCGGTCCTCCCACTTCAAATTTGGGGCACTGCTCGTGCAATCTAAGGTGCCACCAGATAGGAGTGGCGTGTTCAGTTGTACTATTTATTCCTATCAGTTTAATACCTGTTACGTCACCTATCAGGGGACGGGTATATGGCATGGATTTTTGTAACAGGGAGATGGAAAAAGATGCTTAGTCGGTCCTCCCACTTCAAATTTGGGGCACTGCGCATACAATTTAAGGTGCCACAAGATAGGAGTGGTGTGTTCAGTTGTACTATTTATTCCTATTAGTTTAATACCTGTTACGTCACCTCTCAGGCCACGTGTATATGGCATGGATTTTTGGAACAGGGAGATGGAAAAAGATGCTTGGTTGGAACTCATACTTCGAATTTGGGGCACTGCACGTGCAATGTAATGTGCCACCAGATAGGAGTGGTGTATTAATTGTTGTGAGGATTTGACTCTGCTGGGTTTTGAACCCTGGTTCCCAGGCTGCTATACCTCTTCCCTACCACTGCGCCAGCCAGCCTTTTGTGAATTCCATTGAGACCTTATAAGCTTGACTCTGCTAGCAATTTTATCAGTACCTAAGTCTCTTCAGCTGTGTCTGGTCAGGTGTCTGGTCCTTGGCCTATATAAGGCACTTCCTGTCAAATGTACCTTGCCAGATTATTGTTGGTTCCTGATCCCTTCAATAAAAGCTTGTTCCTGTTTAACCTACAAGTTGATGAACCGGATTATTGCTGACCTTGGCTACTGGTCTCCACAACTTTGTGATTCCTATATCATTACAGTTGTACTATTTATTCCTATCAGTTTGATACCTGTTACGTCACCTATCAGGGGACGTGTATATGGCATGGATTTTTGGTACAGGGAGATGGAAAAAGATGCTTGGTCTTTTCCACTTCAAATTTGGGGTGCTGCACGTGCAATCTAAGGTGCCACCAGATAGGAGTGTTGTGTTTAGTTGTACTATTTATTCCTACCAGTTTAATACCAGTTACATCACCTATCAGGGGATGTGTATATGGCATGGATTTTTGGAATAGGGAGATCGAAAAAGATGCTTGGTCGGATCTCCTACTTCGAATTTGGGGAATTGCACGTGCAATGTAATGTGCCACCAGATAGGAGTGTTGTGTTCAGTTGTACTATTTATTCCTATCAGTGTAATACCTGTTACGTCACCTATCAGGGGATGTGTATATGGCATGGATTTTTGGAACAGGGAAATGGAAAAAGATGCTCGGGTGGTCCTCCCACTTCAAATTTGGGGCACTGCGCGTGCAATCTAAGGTGCCACCAGATAGGAGTGTTGTGTTCAGTTGTACTATTTATTCCTATCAGTTTAATACCAGTAACGTCACCTATCAGGGGACGTGTATATGGCATGGATTTTGGAACAGGGAGATGGAAAAAGATTCTTGGTCGGGCCTCCCACTTCAAATTTGGGGCACTGCGCGTGCAATCTAAGGTGCCACCAGATAGGAGTCTTGTGTTCAGTTGTACTATTTATTCCCATCAGTTTAATACCAGTTAGGTCACCTATCAGGGGATGTGTATATGGCATGGATTTTTGGAAAAGGGAGATGGAAAAAGATGCTTGGTCGGTCCTCCCACTTCAAATTTGGGGCACTGCACATGCAATCTAAGGTGCCACCAGATAGGAGTGGTGTGTTCAGTTGTACTATTTATTCCTATCAGTTTAATACCTGTTACGTCACCTATTAGGGGACATGTAAATGGCATGGATTTTTGGAACAGGGAGATGTAAAAAGATGCTTGGTCGGTCCTCCCACTTCAAATTTGGGGCACCTCACGTGCAATCTAAGGTGCCACCAGATAGGAGTGGTGTGTTCAGTTGTACTATTTATTCCTATCAGTTTAATACCAGTTACGTCACCAACAGGGGACGTGTATATGGTATGGATTTTTGGAACAGGGAGATGGAAAAAGATGCTTGGTCGGACATCCTACTCCGAATTTGGGGCACTGCACGTACAATGTAATGTGCCACCAGATAGGAGTGGTGTATTAAGTTGTACTATTTATTCCTATCAGTTTAATACCTGTTACGTCACCTATTAGGTGACATGTATATGGCATGGATTTTTGGAACAGGGAGATGGAAAAAGATGCTTGGTTGGACCTCCTACTTCGAATTTGGGGCACTGCATGTGCAATGGAATGTGCCACCAGATAGGAGTGTTGTGTTCAGTTGTACTATTTATTCCTATCAGTTTAATACCAGTTAGGTCACCTATCAGGGGATGTGTATATGGCATGGATTTTTGGAAAAGGGAGATGGAAAAAGATGCTTGGTTGGTCCTCCCACTTCAAATTTGGGGCACTGCACGTGCAATCTATGGTGCCACCAGATAGGAGTGTTGTGTTCAGTTGTACTATTTATTCCTATCAGTTTAATACCTGTTACGTCACCTATTAGGGGACATGTATATGGCATGGATTTTTGGAACAGGGAGATGGAAAAAGATGCTTGGTCGGTCCTCCCACTTCAAATTTGGGGCACTGCGCGTGCAATCTAAGGTGCCACCAGATAGGAGTGGTGTGTTCAGTTGTACTATTTATTCCTATCAGTTTAATACCTGTTACATCACCTATCAGGGGATGTGTATATGGCATGGATTTTTGGAACAGGGAGATGGAAAAAGATGCTTGGTCGGTCCTCTCACTTCAAATTTGGGGCACTGCGCGTGCAATCTAAGGTGCCACCAGATAGGAGTGGTGTGTTCAGTTGTACTATTTATTCCTATCAGTTTAATACCTGTTACATCACCTATCAGGGGATGTGTATATGGCATGGATTTTTGGAACAGGGAGATGGAAAAAGATGCTTGGTCGGTCCTCCCACTTCAAATTTGGGGCACTGCGCGTGCAATCTAAGGTGCCACCAGATAGGAGTGGTGTGTTCAGTTGTACTATTTATTCCTATCAGTTTAATACCTGTTACATCACCTATCAGGGGATGTGTATATGGCATGGATTCTTGGAACAGGGAGATGGAAAAAGATGTTTGGTCGGTCCTCCCACTTCAAATTTGGGGCACTGCACGTGCAATCTAAGGTGCCACCAGAGAGGAGTGGTGTGTTCAGTTGTACTATTTATTCCTATCAGTTTAATACCTGTTGCGTCACCTATCAGGGGACGTGTAAATGGCATGAATTCTTGGAACAGGGAGATGGAAAAAGATGCTTGGTCGGTCCTCCCACTTCAAATTTGGGGCACTGCACGTGCAATCTAAGGTGCCACCAGAGAGGAGTGGTGTGTTCAGTTGTACTATTTATTCCTATCAGTTTAATACCTTTTGCGTCACCTATCAGGGACGTGTATATGGCATGAATTCTTGGAACAGGGAGATGGAAAAAGATGCTTGGCCCGGGCCTCCCACTTCAAATTTGGGGCACTGCGTATGCAATCTAAGGTGCTACCAGATAGGAGTGGTGTGTTCAGTTGTACTATTTATTCCTATCAGTTTATAAACCTGTTACGTCTCCTATCAGGGGACGTGTATATGTTATGGATTTTTGGAACAGGGAGATGGAAAAAGATGCTTGGTCGGACATCCTACTCCGAATTTGGGGCACTGCACGTACAATGTAATGTGCCACCAGATAGGAGTGGTGTATTAAGTTGTACTATTTATTCCTATCAGTTTAATACCTGTTATGTCACCTATTAGGGGACATGTATATGGCATGGATTTTTGGAACAGGGAGATGGAAAAAGATGCTTGGTTGGACCTCCTACTTCGAATTTGGCGCACTGCACGTGCAATGTAATGTGCCACCAGATAGGAGTGGTGTGTTCAGTTGTACTATTTATTCCTATCAGTTTAATACCAGTTACGTCACCTAGCAGGGGACGTGTATATGGTATGGATTTTTGGAACAGGGAGATGGAAAAAGATGCTTGGTCGGACATCCTACTTCGAATTTGGGGCACTGCACGTACAATGTAATTTGCCACCAGATAGGAGTGGTGTATTAAGTTGTACTATCTATTCCTATCAGTTTGATATCTGTTACGTCACCTATCAGGGGACGAATATATGGCATGGATTTTTGGAACAGGGAGATGGAAAAAGATGCTTGGTCGGTCCTCCCACTTCAAATTTGGGGCACTGCGCGTGCAATCTAAGGTGCCACCAGATAGGAGTGGTGTATTCAGTTGTACTATTTATTCCTATCAGTTTAATACCTGTTGCGTCTCCTATCAGTGGACGTGTATATGACATGGATTCTTGGAACAGGGAGATGGAAAAAGATGTTTGGTCGGTCCTCCCACTTCAAATTTGGGGCACTGCGCGTGCAATCTAAGGTGCCACCAGAGAGGAGTGGTGTGTTCAGTTGTACTATTTATTCCTATCAGGGGACGTGTATATGCATGGATTTTTGGAAAAGGGAGATGGAAAAAGATGCTTGGTTGGACCTCCTACTTCGAATTTGGGGCACTGCACGTGTAATGTAATGTGCCTCCAGATAGGAGTGGTGTATTAAGTTGTACTATTTATTCCTATCAGTTTGATATCTGTTACGTCACCTATCAGGCGACGAATATATGGCATGGATTTTTGGAACTGGGAGATGGAAAAAGATGCTTGGTCGGTCCTCCCACTTCAAATTTGGGGCACTGCGCGTGCAATCTAAGGTGCCACCAGATAGGAGTGTTGTGTTCAGTTGTACTATTTATTCGTATCAGTTTAATACCTGTTACGTCACCTATCAGGGGATGTGTATATGGCATGGATTTTTGGAACAGGGAGATGGAAAAAGATGCTTGGTCGGTCCTCCCACTTCAAATTTGGGGCACTGCACGTGCAATCTAAGGTGCCACCAGATAGGAGTGGTGTGTTCAGTTGTACTATTTATTCCTATCAGTTTAATACCAGTTACGTCACCTATCAGGGGACGTGTATATGGCATGGATTTTTGGAACAGGGAGATGTAAAAAGATGCTTGGTCGGACCTCCTTGTGGTGTATCACCAAATTAATATATATATATATATATATATATATATTACACAAGGTTCGTCTACATTAAAAGGTATTTATTAAAAGGCAACAACAAAATACTATAAATGTATCAGAAACATACAGCCCAGACCCACGGAGCAACAACCCTTTTTAAATCTATCTACCTATATAGTAATCCCCTTCCCCACACGCTTGATCTCACCCACGGTTAGGCCATCACTATGACATCCAAGGAAGAACAGGAACAACAGCAGTTTCCTGCCTGGATATACCCTTAGTTGAGATGATGTGATTTACATCACATCCTGTCCATGCATCACTTCCTTTAGCAATTGTGGGAGGGAAGTAAAGATTCCCAGCCCTCCCACCTAGACCTGGCCAAGGAGGTCCCGAAAGGAAGATAAACCACCATGCAAGGAAGACAAGTTACCACATTCCCTCACTTTTTCTTCTTCTATGTTGCTCAGTTTTCTAGTTATCCCCCTAGTACAGGAGAACCTAGTGGGAACAAAAACCTGATATACAGGAGAAATTCAACCCACCGTCCCTCTGGAATAGTTCCCTCAGCGACATAAGTTCTCCTGTACTTTCCTATGGCTGTCAATCCACATATTACACAAAAACAGAACTTATAGAATTTAGGTGAGAGTGTGTGATAAATGTTTATGTATGTGCAATGTAAAACTTTATTGAAGAATGTATGAGAGAGAGAAAGAAGAGGAAAAAGACAAAAACAAAACATTTAAATTTCATTATTATATATCCTCCTTGCAAGTTTCTTCCTCATTTGTTTCATTGCCACACAAAAGTATATTATTATAATTGTCGTTAATACTTGAATGAACATGAGTACCAGCGACAGTGTTCGTAGGACTGGATGTGTCTCTGCATTGGTAAGAATTTCCCACCAGGGATGCTCAACGTTTTTTGTAGTAATTTCTATTTCTATTTTCTGTTGTTCCAGCAATGGGGTGTAGTTGTTGTTTGGTACGTTTTACTAACTCATGAAGTTCCAAGGTAAGCTTTGGAATTGAGGGAAAAAGCTTCATTGTCAAATTTGTCCAATCTGCATTTGCAGTAAAATTGATCATTTCAGTGGTAAGGTTTCTTGATGGAAATAGTGTATGAGTTCCTACATGTATAGTAGTGGTTACCATGATACAAGACCCTTATTCCACCAAACATATTTAATCAACTGTCCTATATTCAGAGTGGCCGATAAAGCATGCAATGTCCCCTATGCGGATCACCTCTTGCACCAGGTTTTCTTTTATCAACTGCACCCAGCCATCCTCCTCAGCTCCTTTGTCCCAAACACAACTGCACAGCCATCGGTGTTGAGATTTCCTGCAACAGCTTTCATCCATCTCCAATCCTGTAATAGTGGCCAGTCTTTTTGATGGGAAGTGTTGCTTGTAGATTCCATCACTTAACGTGCCAATGCTATGTATAAAGTTCAGTTGCTCTGCCTGCCCCTCCCAACGGGGAATTGCCAGGATTAGTCCTATTGTCCCAGATTGTAGTCCATGTGGCATCCATTGACCTGGGCCTTCAATATAGCTGTATTTAAGATTGTCCTCAGTGATGTCCACTCCTTTTCTTTTCAATGACGTGATAATCCTTGTTGCATTGATTTGTCTTGCCCACTTGTTTTCCTGGATGTCTTTAATAGTTTCCTTTAAATCTGCCAACAGCTTTCCTCCAATCATAGAACAGAAAATGGCAGTTCCCACTATTTCATTCTTAATGCTGTTAGCAATGGAAGCAATATTTTCCTCAACTAGATGCTGGTTGTTGGCAATGGTGTGTATGTCATCAACATTGTCTGTCAGTCTACTCACTATAAGGGAGTCAGCTACTCCACCTATTTTCATAGCATGTCCCATGCCATCAGTAAGGGAGTTTATCCTGCTGTTCAGTCCAATGATGTCTGCTGAATTCCATACTCCCAATCCAGTTCCGACTCCTCCTAAAAGGGCTGCAAGTGTGTCCCGTTTTTCTCGACTCCCTGCTCCGGTCCACTCAATGATGGTCTCTTATTTACTTTGCTTAAACCACTGCCGCTGTGATTCCGGACACTTTGGAGCAATAGAAAAATCATTAAAATTTAGAATTATTGGGTAGTAAGTCCACCCAACCCCTTGCACAACTGTTTCATGTGTTGGTACCACCACCAATCCGCCTATTGGCCATGGTACCTTCTTCTGATCTTTACAACGTTGCAGCTCCTTTACAGAGACAAATACTTCATCTATTGTTAGAACACACCCCTTTCTAGTATCAAAATTGCAGAATTCCTCTAGGTCAGGCTGGGCAGCTATAACTGCAGCGTCCCATTCTCCACCTTCTTCTAATGTTAAGTTACTCACTACTACTGTAATATTTGTAACCCTCCCTTGTACCTTTGTTGTTATTTTAGTCCTTCCTTTAAAGTTTCCTGTATTCATTATCTGTCCATATCTTATAACCCATTCCCAGTTATGTCCCTCTATACTTTTTATTGGAGCTCTAAGAGCTAATCCCCTGGTACTATAATGTGGTGTATCACCAAATTAATATATATATATATATTACACAAGGTTCGTCTACATTAAAAGGTATTTATTAAAAGGCAACAACAAAATACTATAAATGTATCACAAACATACAGCCCAGACCCACGGAGCAACAACCCTTTTTAAATCTATCTACCTATATAGTAATCCCCTTCCCCACACGCTGGATCTCACCCACGGTTAGGCCATCACCATCACATCCAAGGAAGAACAGGAACAACAGCAGTTTCCTGCCTGGATATACCCTTAGTTGAGATGATGTGATTTACATCACATCCTGTCCATGCATCACTTCCTTTAGCAATTGTGGGAGGGAAGTAAAGATTCCCAGCCCTCCCACCTAGACCTGGCCAAGGAGGTCCCGAAAGGAAGATAAACCACCATGCAAGGAAGACAAGTTACCACACTCCTACTTCGAATTTGGGGCACTGCACGTGCAATGTAATGTGCCACCAGATAGGAGTGGTGTATTAAGTTGTACTTTTTATTCCTATCAGTTTGATACCAGTTACGTCACTTATCAGGGGATGTGTATATGACATGGATTTTTGGAACAGGGAGATAGAAAAAGATGCTTGGTCGGTCCTCCCACTTCAAATTTGGGGCACTGCACGTGCAATGTAATGTGCCACCAGATAGGAGTGGTGTGTTCAGTTGTACTATTTATTCCTATCAGTTTAATACCAGTTACGTCACCTATCAGGGGACGTGTATATGGCATGGATTTTTGGAACAGGGAGATGTAAAAAGATGCTTGGTCGGACCTCCTTGTGGTGTATCACCAAATTAATATATATATATATATATATATATATATATATTACACAAGGTTCGTCTACATTAAAAGGTATTTATTAAAAGGCAACAACAAAATACTATAAATGTATCAGAAACATACAGCCCAGACCCACGGAGCAACAACCCTTTTTAAATCTATCTACCTATATAGTAATCCCCTTCCCCACACGCTTGATCTCACACACGGTTAGGCCATCACTATCACATCCAAGGAAGAACAGGAACAACAGCAGTTTCCTGCCTGGATATACCCTTAGTTGAGATGATGTGATTTACATCACATCCTGTCCATGCATCACTTCCTTTAGCAATTGTGGGAGGGAAGTAAAGATTCCCAGCCCTCCCACCTAGACCTGGCCAAGGAGGTCCCGAAAGGAAGATAAACCACCATGCAAGGAAGACAAGTTACCACATTCCCTCACTTTTTCTTCTTCTATGTTGCTCAGTTTTCTAGTTATCCCCCTAGTACAGGAGAACCTAGTGGGAACAAAAACCTGATATACAGGAGAAATTCAACCCACCGTCCCTCTGGAATAGTTCCCTCAGCGACATAAGTTCTCCTGTACTTTCCTATGGCTGTCAATCCACATATTACACAAAAACAGAACTTATAGAATTTAGGTGAGAGTGTGTGATAAATGTTTATGTATGTGCAATGTAAAACTTTATTGAAGAATGTATGAGAGAGAGAAAGAAGAGGAAAAAGACAAAAACAAAACATTTAAATTTCATTATTATATATCCTCCTTGCAAGTTTCTTCCTCATTTGTTTCATTGCCACACAAAAGTATATTATTATAATTGTCGTTAATACTTGAATGAACATGAGTACCAGCGACAGTGTTCGTAGGACTGGATGTGTCTCTGCATTGGTAAGAATTTCCCACCAGGGATGCTCAACGTTTTTTGTAGTAATTTCTATTTCTATTTTCTGTTGTTCCAGCAATGGGGTGTAGTTGTTGTTTGGTACGTTTTACTAACTCATGAAGTTCCAAGGTAAGCTTTGGATTTGAGGGAAAAAGCTTCATTGTCAAATTTGTCCAATCTGCATTTGCAGTAAAATTGATCATTTCAGTGGTAAGGTTTCTTGATGGAAATAGTGTATGAGTTCCTACATGTATAGTAGTGGTTACCATGATACAAGACCCTTCTTCCACCAAACATATTTAATCAACTGTCCTATATTCAGAGTGGCCGATAAAGCATGCAATGTCCCCTATGAGGATCACCTCTTGCACCAGGTTTTCTTTTATCAACTGCACCCAGCCATCCTCCTCAGCTCCTTTGTCCCAAACACAACTGCACAGCCATCGGTGTTGAGATTTCCTGCAACAGCTTTCATCCATCTCCAATCCTGTAATAGTGGCCAGTCTTTTTGATGGGAAGTGTTGCTTGTAGATTCCATCACTTAACGTGCCAATGCTATGTATAAAGTTCAGTTGCTCTGCCTGCCCCTCCCAACGGGGAATTGCCAGGATTAGTCCTATTGTCCCAGATTGTAGTCCATGTGGCATCCATTGACCTGGGCCTTCAATATAGCTGTATTTAAGATTGTCCTCAGTGATGTCCACTCCTTTTCTTTTCAATGACGTGATAATCCTTGTTGCATTGATTTGTCTTGCCCACTTGTTTTCCTGGATGTCTTTAATAGTTTCCTTTAAATCTGCCAACAGCTTTCCTCCAATCATAGAACAGAAAATGGCAGTTCCCACTATTTCATTCTTAATGCTGTTAGCAATGGAAGCAATATTTTCCTCAACTAGATGCTGGTTGTTGGCAATGGTGTGTATGTCATCAACATTGTCTGTCAGTCTACTCACTATAAGGGAGTCAGCTACTCCACCTGTTTTCATAGCATGTCCCATGCCATCAGTAAGGGAGTTTATCCTGCTGTTCAGTCCAATGATGTCTGCTGAATTCCATACTCCCAATCCAGTTCCGACTCCTCCTAAAAGGGCTGCAAGTGTGTCCCGTTTTTCTCGACTCCCTGCTCCGGTCCACTCAATGATGGTCTCTTATTTACTTTGCTTAAACCACTGCCGCTGTGATTCCGGACACTTTGGAGCAATAGAAAAATCATTAAAATTTAGAATTATTGGGTAGTAAGTCCACCCAACCCCTTGCACAACTGTTTCATGTGTTGGTACCACCACCAATCCGCCTATTGGCCATGGTACCTTCTTCTGATCTTTACAACGTTGCAGCTCCTTTACAGAGACAAATACTTCATCTATTGTTAGAACACACCCCTTTCTAGTATCAAAATTGCAGAATTCCTCTAGGTCAGGCTGGGCAGCTATAACTGCAGCGTCCCATTCTCCACCTTCTTCTAATGTTAAGTTACTCACTACTACTGTAATATTTGTAACCCTCCCTTGTACCTTTGTTGTTATTTTAGTCCTTCCTTTAAAGTTTCCTGTATTCATTATCTGTCCATATCTTATAACCCATTCCCAGTTATGTCCCTCTATACTTTTTATTGGAGCTCTAAGAGCTAATCCCCTGGTACTATAATGTGGTGTATCACCAAATTAATATATATATATATATTACACAAGGTTCGTCTACATTAAAAGGTATTTATTAAAAGGCAACAACAAAATACTATAAATGTATAACAAACATACAGCCCAGACCCACGGAGCAACAACCCTTTTTAAATCTATCTACCTATATAGTAATCCCCTTCCCCACACGCTGGATCTCACCCACGGTTAGGCCATCACCATCACATCCAAGGAAGAACAGGAACAACAGCAGTTTCCTGCCTGGATATACCCTTAGTTGAGATGATGTGATTTACATCACATCCTGTCCATGCATCACTTCCTTTAGCAATTGTGGGAGGGAAGTAAAGATTCCCAGCCCTCCCACCTAGACCTGGCCAAGGAGGTCCCGAAAGGAAGATAAACCACCATGCAAGGAAGACAAGTTACCACACTCCTACTTCGAATTTGGGGCACTGCACGTGCAATGTAATGTGCCACCAGATAGGAGTGGTGTATTAAGTTGTACTTTTTATTCCTATCAGTTTGATACCAGTTACGTCACCTATCAGGGGATGTGTATATGACATGGATTTTTGGAACAGGGAGATAGAAAAAGATGCTTGGTCGGTCCTCCCACTTCAAATTTGGGGCACTGCACGTGCAATCTAAGGTGCCACCAGATAGGAGTGTTGTGTTCAGTTGTACTATTTATTCCTATCAGTTTAATACCAGTTACGTCACCTATCAGGGGACTTGTATATAGCATGGATTCTTGGAACAGGGAGATGGAAAAAGATGCTTGGTCGGACCTCCTACTACAAATTTGGGGCACTGCACGTGCAATGTAATGTGCCACCAGATAGGAGAGGTGTATTAAGATGTACTATTTATTCCTATCAGTTTCTTACCAGTTACGTCACCTATCAGGGGACGTGTATATGGCATGGATTTTTGGAACAGGGAGATGGAAAAAGATGCTTGGTCGGTCCTCCCACTTCAAATTTGGGGCACTGCGCGTGCAATCTAAGGTGCCGCCAGATAGGAGTGGTATGTTCAGTTGTACTATTTATTCCTATCAGTTTAATACCTGTTATGTCACCTATCAGGGGATGTGTATATGGCATGGATTTTTGGAACAGGGAGATGGAAAAAGATGCTTGGTTTGTCCTCCCACTTCAAATTTGGGGCACTGCGCGGGCAATCTAAGGTGCCACCAGATAGGAGTGGTGTGTTCAGTTGTACTATTTATTCCTATCAGTTTAATAACTGTTACATCACCTATAAGGGGACGTGTATATGGCATGGATTTTTGGAACAGGGAGATTGAAAAAGATGCTTGGCCCGGGCCTCCCACTTCAAATTTGGGGCACTGCGTATGCAATCTAAGGTGCTACCAGATAGGAGTGGTGTGTTCAGTTGTACTATTTATTCCTATCAGTTTATAAACCTGTTACGTCTCCTATCAGGGGACGTTTAAATGGCATGGATTTTTGGAACAGGGAGATGGAAAAAGATGCTTGGTCTTTTCCACTTCAAATTTGGGGCACTGCACATGCAATCTAAGGTGCCACCAGATAGGAGTGGTGTGTACAGTTGTACTATTTATTCCTATCAGTTTAATACCTGTTACGTCACCTATCAGGGGATGTGTATATGGCATGGATTTTTGGAACGGGGAGATGGAAAAAGATGCTTGGATGGTCCTCCCACTTCAAATTTGGGGCACTGCGCGTGCAATCTAAGGTGCCACCAGATAGGAGTGTTGTGTTCAGTTGTACTATTTATTCCTATCAGTTTGATACCTGTTACGTCACCTATCAGGGGACGTGTACATGGCATGGATTTTTGGAACAGGTAGATGGAAAAAGATGCTTGGTCGGTCCTCCTAATTCGAATTTGGGGCACTGCACGTGCAATGTAATATGCCACCAGATAGGAGTGTTGTGTTCAGTTGTACTATTTATTCCTATCAGTTTGATACCTGTTACATCACCTATCAGGGGACGTATATATGGCATGGATTTCTGGAACAGGGAGATTGAAAAAGATGCTTGGTCGGTCCTCCCACTTCAAATTTGGGGCACTGCGTATGCAATCTAAGGTGCCACCAGATAGGAGTGGTGTGTTCAGTTGTACTATTTATTCCTATCAGTTTATAAACCTGTTACGTCTCCTATCAGGGGACGTTTATATGGCATGGATTTTTGTAACAGGGAGATGGAAAAAGATGCTTGCTCTTTTCCACTTCAAATTTGGGGCGCTGCGTGTGCAATCTAAGGTGCCACCAGATAGGAGTGGTGTGTTCAGTTGTATTATTTATTCCTATCAGTTTAATACCTGTTACGTCACCTATCAGGGGACGTGTATATGGCATGGATTTTTGGAACAGGGAGATGGAAAAAGATGCTTGATCTTTTCCACTTCAAATTTGGGGCGCTGCACATGCAATCTAAGGTGCCACCAGATAGGAGTGGAGTGTTCAGTTGTACTATTTATTCCTATCAGATTATAAACCTGTTATGTCTCCTATCAGGGGACGTTTATATGGCATGGATTTTTGGAACAGGGAGATGGAAAAAGATGCTTGGTCTTTTCCACTTCAAATTTGGGGCACTGCGTGTGCAATCTAAGGTGCCACCAGATAGGAGTGGTGTGTTCAGTTGTACTATTTATTCCTATCAGTTTAATACCAGTAACGTCACCTATCAGGGGACGTGTATATGGCATGGATTTTGGAACAGGGAGATGGAAAAAGATTCTTGGTCGGGCCTCCCACTTCAAATTTGGGGCACCTCACGTGCAATCTAAGGTGCCACCAGATAGGAGTGGTGTGTTCAGTTGTACTATTTATTCCTATCAGTTTAATACCAGTTACGTCACCTATCAGGGGACGTGTATATGGCATGGATTTTTGGAACAGGGAGATGGAAAAAGATGCTTGGTCGGACCTCCTACTTCAAATTTAGGGCACTGCGCGTGCAATCTAAGGTGCCACCAGATAGGAGTGTTGTGTTCAGTTGTACTATTTATTCCTATCAGTTTAATACCTGTTACGTCACCTATCAGGGGACGTTTATATGGCATGGATTTTTGGAACAGGGAGATGGAAAAAGATGCTTGGTCTTTTCCACTTCAAATTTGGGGCGCTGCGCATGCAATCTAAGGTGCCACCAGATAGGAGTGGTGTGTTCAGTTGTACTATTTATTTCTATCAGTTTAATACCTTTTACGTCACCTATCAGGGGACGTTTATATGGCCTGGATTTTTGGAACAGGGAGATGGAAAAAGATGCTTGGTCGGTCCTCCCACTTCAAATTTGGGGCACTGCGCGTGCAATCTAAGGTGCCACCAGATAGGAGTGGTGTGTTCAGTTGTACTATTTATTCCTATCAGTTTAATACCTGTTACATCACCTATCAGGGGACGTGTATATGGCATGGATTTTTGGAACAGGGAGATGGAAAAAGATGCTTGGTCGGACCTCCTACTTCGAATTTGGGGCACTTCACGTGCAATGTAATGTGCCACCAGATAGGAGTGGTGTATTAAGTTGTACTATTTATTCCTATCAGTTTGATACCTGTTACGTCACCTATCCGGGGATGTGTATATGGCATGGATTTTTGAAACATGGAGATGGAAAAAGATGCTTGTTCGGTCCTCCCACTTCAAATTTGGTGCACTGCGCCTGCAATCTAAGGTGCCACCAGATAGGAGTGTTGTGTTCAGTTGTACTATTTATTCCTATCAGTTTAATACCAGTTACGTCTCCTATCAGGGGACGTTTATATTGCATGGATTTTTGAAACAGGGAGATGGAAAAAGATGCTTGGTCTTTTCCACTTTAAATTTGGGGCGCTGCGCGTGCAATCTAAGGTGCCACCAGATAGGAGTGGTGTGTTCAGTTGTACTATTTATTCCTATCAGTTTAATACCAGTTACATCACCTATCAGGGGATGTGTATATGGCATGGATTTTTGGAACATGGAGATGGAAAAAGATGCTTGGCCGGACCTCCTAATTCGAATTTGGGGCACTGCGCGTGCAATGTAATGTGCCACCAGATAGGAGTGGTGTATTAAATTGTACTATTTATTCCTATCAGTTTAATACCTGTTATATCACCTATCAGGGGACGTGTATATGGCATGGATTTTTGGAACAGGGAGATTGAAAAAGATGCTTGGTCGGTCCTCCCACTCCAAATTTGGGGCACTGCGCGTGCAATCTAAGGTGCCACCAGATAGGAGTGTTGTGTTCAGTTGTACTATTTATTCCTATCAGTTTAATACCTGTTACATCACCTATCAGGGGACGTGTATATGGCATGGATTTTTGGAACAGGGAGATTGAAAAAGATGCTTGGTCGGTCCTCCCACTTCAAATTTGGGGCACTGCGTATGCAATGTAATGTGCCACCAGATAGGAGTGGTGTGTTCAGTTGTACTATTTATTCCTATCAGTTTAATAACTGTTACATCACCTATCAGGGGATGTGCATATGGCATGGATTTTTGGAACAGGGAGATGGAAAAAGATGCTTGGTCTTTTCCACTTCAAATTTGGGTCGCTGCACGTGCAATCTAAGGTGCCACCAGAAAGGAGTGGTGTGTTCAGTTGTACTATTTATTCCTATCAGTTTAATAACTGTTACATCACCTATCAGGGGATGTGCATATGGCATGGATTTTTGGAACAGGGAGATGGAAAAAGATGCTTGGTCGGACCTCCTAATTCGAATTTGGGGCACTGCACGTGCAATGTAATGTGACACCAGATAGGAGTGGTGTATTAAGTTGTACTAGCTATTCCTATCAGTTTGATACCTGTTACGTCACCTATCAGGGGACGTGTATATGGCATGGATTTTTGGAACAGGGAGATGGAAAAAGATGCTTGGTCGGACCTCCTAATTCGAATTTGGGGCACTGCGCGTGCAATCTAAGGTGCCACCAGATAGGAGTGGTGTGTTCAGTTGTACTATTTATTCCTATTGGTTTAATACCTGTTACATCACCTATCAGGGGATGTGTATATGGCATGGATTTTTGAAACAGGGAGATGGAAAAAGATGCTTGGTCGGACGTCCTAATTCGAATTTTGGGGCACTGCACGTGCAATGTAATGTGACACCAGATAGGAGTGGTGTATTAAGTTGTACTAGTTATTCCTATCAGTTTGATACCTGTTACGTCACCTATCAGGGGACGTGTATATGGCATGGATTTTTGGAACAGGGAGATGGAAAAAGATGCTTGGTGTAATGGGACACCAGATAGGAGTGGTGTATAAAGTTGTACTATTTATTCCTATCAGTTTGATACCTGTTACGTCACCTATCAGGGGACTTGTATATGGCATGGATTTTTGGAACAGGGAGATGGAAAAAGATGCTTGTTCGGTCCTCCCACTTCAAATTT
>JAPZIH010000316.1:0-17500 GCA_027410445.1 Discoglossus pictus
CCTTTTCTGAAGCAAGGTGCTGTGCAGTAATGAAATATTTATTCCCATCCACGATATCCCATTGTATAATCCAGGAGTGCTGTAAAATGCGGCAGAGTAACGGTACCATAAATTCCCCCAAAGAACGAGACGATGCTACGTTTTGAAGGGTCAAGTAGAACTCTCCTTTATTAAAAACAAAACACATTTTTAAACACTTCCCATACACAGTAGGGGCAGTGACTACCTTTGGTCAACCCCTACGTCTCCTCCCCTCAGATAACAGGTAACACAATTAAAACAGACACAATTTTAACCACATTCTGGATGTACCCCAAATACAGGGGGTACACCTTTAAGTCCAGCACCGTTCAATATCTCTCACCCAGGGGAACAACATATACAAAAATGGCATGAATCAGACCAGGGGTTCAAAAGTTAGTAAAAGTATGTTTTTACACATATCACACAGACATTGCACATATCCCCCACACAATACACATATAGGACAATAGGTGAGTCACACCTCCCTGGCAACTTGGATACAATCAGACATTAATTAGATCATTCTTTGTTCTTATCAGAGAATGAAAACACTTTGGAAAATGCAAGGATCCTTTACAACTTTCTTATCTCTTGAATCTCTGTAACAGGATTATCTATTAGCCTAGGTCTGCAAAAGTCTGGCTAATATTCTGAGCCAATATATTCTGTAGAACATCAACCAACATATATATTGTAGGATCATATTTTAACCATAATAATCATAAAACAGGGTAAAACAGTGATGGGTTCCGTTACACACCTCCCCCGTGACCATAAGCCGGCATACACGGTCTGATCCCAACGGATCGGCCTGGGGATGTCCGGACAAAACGATTTGTTGGTCACTTCTACAGTTTGACAACCCATCAGCATTACTGCAATAAACATTTCAAGGAGAGGGAAAATACATTTTACAAACTGGTTTCAGACAATTAAATAATTAGGCAGAAAAGCATCAGCCTTCCAAATGAACTGAAGTCCTTTAGCAAAACCGTCCCAAGTTGCAGAGTACATTCCTCCCCCAGCTTGTGGTCGGGCCGCTATTGCACAGGGCCCACTGTTCTTCCCCTGTACACCCACCCAAAAAAATCCAGGATCCCATCCCAACAGTCCAGTATCCCAATGTCCAAAAGGTGGGCCACAATCTCTGTCCCATAGAAACCCCTTTCCATATAAAACGTTCCCGCTCATCCCCTCTATCGTCGGCTAATGCTCGGTACTTTTGGAGGGTGGGGTCCTGTCTAGTTTCCTTCACAAGCTCTTCGGGGGTGTCCCACGCTATGGGTCTCTCTGTGACATTAGTGCTAAGTGTCTGCTTGTGGCTTACCTGGGTCTCCCGACCTGTTGTAGGATCGTCCTCGGTACGGGTCTGTGAGCGGGTGGTCACGGGACAAGCAGCAGCAGTCGTGGGTAAAAAGGCTGAGGCTAGAGGGCCAATATCGTTGCCCAGCACAACCTCAGCAGGTAAATTGTCCATGATGCCTACTGTGGTCTTTCCCGACCCGACTCCCCAATCCAAGTGTACCCGGGCGGTGGGTAAGCGAAAAACAGCCCCCCCTGCGACACGGACAGCAACAGTACGGGTAGATACATGCTCCGGTTTCACAAGATGTTTCTGCACCAACGTGATGGTAGCGCCAGTGTCCCTTAGGCCTTGTGCTACCTGTCCATTTACACGCACCTCCTGGCGGTGATGCTGGCGGTTGTCTGGGGATGCAGCTTGTATGGGGTTTGCCTCGTACAGGATGCCCAAACACTCCTCAGGGCTCCCTTTGGTTTCCAGGCAGTGAGCAGCAGAGGTACGTGATAAAGGGATCTCTGGGTTATTGGTCGGGCGCCTCCAGTTGTTATTGGCTGATCCCAACGGGCAATAACGAGCAATGTGCCCCGGGTTGCCGCAGCGATGGCACGTCATTTTGTAAGAATCCTGGGGTTGGTGGTTAGACCCCTGAGGTTGTGGCGGTCCTGGGGGTACTGGGGCCCGAAATTCTGTGCTTGCAGCGGGCATTGAGGTGCGTGGCTCTGCTCTAGAGGTTGGTCGTGTGGACCCTTGGCTCACCTTTCTGGACTCTGCGTATTCGTCCGCTAGCCGTGCTGCCTCGATTAAGTTAGCAGGGCGACGATCTCTCACCCAATCCTGTATGTCTGCCGCCAGATCTTGGAAGAAATGTTCCATCAGGAATAGCTGTAGTACTTCCTCTCCTGTGTTGGCATTGCACCCTCGCACCCAATGTGATGCCACCCTTTGTATATTGCTGGCCCATTCCATGTGGGAGTCTGCAGACTTCTTTTTAGACTCCCTGAAGCGACGGCGATAAGTTTCTGGGGTGACGGCATATCTGGTGAGCAGTGCAGCCTTCACCCGGCGATACTGCACAATATCTTCCTCAGTAAGCGCCCGAAAAGCCTCATTTGCTTTTCCTGATAGCTTTCCAGCCAAAATAGTGACCCATTGGTCTGGTGGTACCTGGTGTAGTGAGCACTGCCTCTCGAAGTCAGCCAAATATCCATCAATTTCTTCCTCACTTTCCACAAACGCTTTGAAGGCAGTGAAGGGTATTTTCTTTACTGTAGCAGCGGGTGGGGGAGTATGAACTGTATGTGCCAGGGGTTGTCTAGCTCTTGCCAGTTCAAGTTCGTGCCCCCTCCTATTTTGTATCTCCGTTCTCGCTTCCCGGAACAGCTGATCTATTAGCTCCACGGATGTTGCTGGGTACATGGATAATCTCCGCTGAACCAGGTTTGTAATTTCCTCCTCCTCGCTGACAGGGGTAGGTTGGTCCACGACCTCCATGGATCGATCCATCTCGTCCAGCTCCAGTAGGTCAGCTATCAGCTCTCTCCGTGGTCGGTTGTTGGCACTCCTTCCTCTGGTTTCCAAGAGATCCTTTAGTGTGGATCTTTTCAGTTTAGCGTACTGGGATTCCATTCAGCACTTGCGTTGGGGATGAAAAGGACCATCCCACCACTGCCATCCAATGTAACGGCTACCCCGGTAGTGAGAGGGTACCAGCCGTTGGAGACGTCCTTTTCTGAAGCAAGGTGCTGTGCAGTAATGAAATATTTATTCCCATCCACGATATCCCATTGTATAATCCAGGAGTGCTGTAAAATGCGGCAGAGTAACGGTACCATAAATCCTCCCAAAGAACGAGACGATGCTACGTTTTGAAGGGTCAAGTAGAACTCTCCTTTATTAAAAACAAAACACATTTTTAAACACTTCCCATACACAGTAGGGGCAGTGACTACCTTTGGTCAACCCCTACGTCTCCTCCCCTCAGATAACAGGTAACACAATTAAAACAGACACAATTTTAACCACATTCTGGATGTACCCCAAATACAGGGGGTACACCTTTAAGTCCAGCACCGTTCAATATCTCTCACCCAGGGGAACAACATATACAAAAATGGCATGAATCAGACCAGGGGTTCAAAAGTTAGTAAAAGTATGTTTTTACACATAACACACAGACATTGCACATATCCCCCACACAATACACATATAGGACAATAGGTGAGTCACACCTCCCTGGCAACTTGGATACAATCAGACATTAATTAGATCATTCTTTGTTCTTATCAGAGAATGAAAACACTTTGGAAAATGCAAGGATCCTTTACAACTTTCTTATCTCTTGAATCTCTGTAACAGGATTATCTATTAGCCTAGGTCTGCAAAAGTCTGGCTAATATTCTGAGCCAATATATTCTGTAGAACATCAACCAACATATATATTGTAGGATCATATTTTAACCATAATAATCATAAAACAGGGTAAAACAGTGATGGGTTCCGTTACACACCCTAACACCTAACCCTAACACCCCTCACACTTATCCCTAACACCCCTCACCCTAACCCTAACACCCCTCACACTTATCCCTAACACCCCTTACCCTAACCCTAACACCCCTCACACTTATCCCTAACACCTTACCCTAACATCCCTCACCCTAACACCCCTCACCCTAACACCTAACCCTAACACCCCTCACACTTATCCCTAAAACCCCTTACACTAACACCCCTCACACTTATCCCTAACACCCCTCACCCTAACACCTAACCCTAATACACCCTTACACTTATCCCTAACAGCCCTTACCCTAACACCTAACCCTAACATCCCTTACCCTAACACCCATCACAATTATCCCTAACACCCCTCACCCTAACACCTAACCCTAATACCCCCTCACACTTATCCCTAACACGCCTTACCCTAACACCTAACCATACCATCCCTTACCCTAACACACCCCAAACTTATACCTAACACCCCTCACCCTAACACCTAACCCTAATACTTCCTCACACTTATCCCTAACACCCCTTACCCTAACACCCCTCACACTTATCCATAACACCCATCAACCTAACACCTAACCCTAACATTCTCACACTTATCCCTAAGACCTAACACCTCTCACACTTATTCCTAACATGCCTCACCCTAACACACCTTACACTTATCCCTAACACCCCTCACCCTAACACCTAACCCTAACACCCCTCACACTTATCCCTAACACCCCTCACCCTAACCCTAACACCCCTCACACTTATCCCTAACACCCCTTACCCTAACCCTAACAACCCTCACACTTATCCAAAACACCTAACCCTAACATCCCTCACCCTAACACCCCCCACACTTATCCCTAACACCCCTCACCCTAACACCTAACCCTAACACCCCTCACACTTATCCCTAACACCCCTTACACTAACACCCCTCACACTTATCCCTAACACCCCTCACCCTAACACCTAACCCTAATACCCCCTTACACTTATCCCTAACAGCCCTTACCCTAACACCTAACCCTAACATCCCTTACCCTAACACCCATCACACTTATCCCTAACACCCCTCACCCTAACACCTAACCCTAATACCCCCTCACACTAATCCCTAACACCCCTTACCCTAACACCCCCCACACTTATCCCTAACACCCCTCACCCTAACACCTAACCCTAATACCCCCTCACACTTATCCCTAACAGCCCTAACCCTAACACCTAACCCTAACATCTAACCCTAACATTCTCACACTTATCCCTAACACCCCTCACCCTAACCCTAACACCCCTCACACTTATCCCTAACACCCCTTACCCTAACCCTAACACCCCTCACACTTATCTCTAACCTTTAACCCTAACATCCCTTACCCTAACACCCCCCACACTTATCCCTAACACCCCTCACCCTAACACCTAACCCTAATACCCCCTCACACTTATCCCTAACACCCCTTACCCTAACACCCCTCACACTTATCCATAACACCCATCAATCTAACACCTAACCCTAACATTCTCACACTTATCCCTAAGACCTAACACCTCTCACACTTATTCCTAACATGCCTCACCCTAACACCCCTTACACTTATCCCTAACACCTAACCCTAACATCCCTCACCCTAACACCCCCCACACTTATCCCTAACACCCCTCACCCTAACACCTAACCCTAACACCCCTCACACTTATCCCTAACACCCCTCACCCTAACACCCCTCACACTTATCCCTAACACCCCTTACCCTAACCCTAACACCCCTCACACTTATCCCTAACACCTAACCCTAACATCCCTCACCCTAACACCCCTCACCCTAACACCTAACTCTAACACCCCTCACACTTATCCCTAACACCCCTTACACTAACACCCCTCACACTTATCCCTAACACCCCTCACCCTAACACCTAACCCTAATACCCCCTTACACTTATCCCTAACAGCCCTTACCCTAACACCTAACCCTAACATCCCTTACCCTAACACCCATCACACTTATCCCTAACACCCCTCACCCTAACACCTAAGCCTAATACCCCCTCACACTTATCCCTAACACGCCTTACCCTAACACCTAACCCTACCATCCCTTACCCTAACACACCCCAAACTTATCCCTAACACCCCTCACCCTAACACCTAACCCTAATACTTCCTCACACTTATCCCTAACACCCCTTACCCTAACACCCCTCACACTTATCCATAACACCCATCAACCTAACACCTAACCCTAACATTGTCACACTTATCCCTAAGACCTAACACCTCTCACACTTATTCCTAACATGCCTCACCCTAACACCCCTTACACTTATCCCTAACACCCCTCACCCTAACACCTAACCCTAACACCCCTCACACTTATCCCTAACACCCCTCACCCTAACCCTAACACCCCTCACACTTATCCCTAACACCCCTTACCCTAACCCTAACAACCCTCACACTTATCCAAAACACCTAACCCTAACATCCCTCACCCTAACACCCCCCACACTTATCCCTAACACCCCTCACCCTAACACCTAACCCTAACACCCCTCACACTTATCCCTAACACCCCTTACACTAACACCCCTCACACTTATCCCTAACACCCCTCACCCTAACACCTAACCCTAATACCCCCTTACACTTATCCCTAACAGCCCTTACCCTAACACCTAACCCTAACATCCCTTACCCTAACACCCATCACACTTATCCCTAACACCCCTCACCCTAACACCTAACCCTAATA
Organism: Discoglossus pictus; assembly: GCA_027410445.1. Lineage (NCBI taxonomy): Eukaryota > Metazoa > Chordata > Amphibia > Anura > Alytidae > Discoglossus > Discoglossus pictus. The sequence goes on from JAPZIH010000316.1 coordinate 6,589, forward strand.
CCCCCTCACACTAATCCCTAACACCCCTTACCCTAACACCCCCCACACTTATCCCTAACACCCCTCACCCTAACACCTAACCCTAATACCCCCTCACACTTATCCCTAACAGCCCTAACCCTAACACCTAACCCTAACATTCTCACACTTATCCCTAACACCCCTCACCCTAACCCTAACACCCCTCACACTTATGCCTAACACCCCTTACCCTAACCCTAACACCCCTCACACTTATCCCTAACCTTTAACCCTAACATCCCTTACCCTAACACCCCCCACACTTATCCCTAACACCCCTCACCCTAACACCTAACCCTAATACCCCCTCACACTTATCCCTAACACCCCTTACCCTAACACCCCTCACACTTATCCATAACACCCATCAACCTAACACCTAACCATAACATTCTCACACTTATCCCTAAGACCTAACACCTCTCACACTTATTCCTAACATGCCTCACCCTAACACCCCTTACACTTATCCCTAACACCTAACCCTAACATCCCTCACCCTAACACCCCCCACACTTATCCCTAACACCCCTCACCCTAACACCTAACCCTAACACCCCTCACACTTATCCCTAACACCCCTCACCCTAACACCCCTCACACTTATCCCTAACACCCCTTACCCTAACCCTAACACCCCTCACACTTATCCCTAACACCTAACCCTAACATCCCTCACCCTAACACCCCTCACCCTAACACCTAACCCTAACACCCCTCACACTTATCCCTAACACCCCTTACACTAACACCCCTCACACTTATCCCTAACACCCCTCACCCTAACACCTAACCCTAATACCCCCTTACACTTATCCCTAACAGCCCTTACCCTAACACCTAACCCTATCATCCCTTACCCTAACACCCATCACACTTATCCCTAACACCCCTCACCCTAACACCTAACCCTAATACCCCCTCACACTTATCCCTAACACCCCTTACCCTAACACCTAACCCTAACATCCCTTACCCTAACACACCCCACACTTATCCCTAACACCCCTCACCCTAACACCTAACCCTAATAGCCCCTCACACTTATCCCTAACACCCCTTACCCTAACACCCCTCACACTTATCCATAACACCCATCAACCTAACACCTAACCCTAACATTCTCACACTTATCCCTAAGACCTAACACCTCTCACACTTATTCCTAACATGCCTCACCCTAACACCCCTTACACTTATCCCTAACACCCCTCACCCTAACAACTAACCCTAACACCCCTCACACTTATCCCTAACACCCCTCACCCTAACCCTAACACCCCTCACAACTAACCCTAACACCCCTTAACCTAACCCTAACACCCCTCACACTTATCCAAAACACCTAACCCTAACATCCCTGACCCTAACACCCCCCACACTTATCCCTAACACCCCTCACCCTAACACCTAACCCTAACACCCCTCACACTTATCCCTAACACCCCTTACACTAACACCCCTCACACTTATCCCTAACACCCCTCACCCTAACACCTAACCCTAATACCCCCTTACACTTATCCCTAACAGCCCTTACCCTAACACCTAACCCTAACATCCCTTACCCTAACACCCATCACACTTATCCCTAACACCCCTCACCCTAACACCTAACCCTAATACCCCCTCACACTTATACCTAACACCCCTTACCCTAACACCTAACCCTAACATCCCTTACCCTAACACCCCCCACACTTATCCCTAACACCCCTCACCCTAACACCTAACCCTAACACCCCTCACACTTATCCCTAACACCCCTCACCCTAACACCCCTCACACTTATCCCTAACACCCCTTACCCTAACCCTAACACCCCTCACACTTATCCCTAACACCTAACCCTAACATCCCTCACCCTAACACCCCTCACCCTAACACCTAACCCTAACACCCCTCACACTTATCCCTAACACCCCTTACACTAACACCCCTCACACTTATCCCTAACACCCCTCACCCTAACACCTAACCCTAATACCCCCTTACACTTATCCCTAACAGCCCTTACCCTAACACCTAACCCTAACATCCCTTACCCTAACACCCATCACACTTATCCCTAACACCCCTCACCCTAACACCTAACCCTAATACCCCCTCACACTTATCCCTAACACCCCTTACCCTAACACCTAACCCTAACATCCCTTACCCTAACACACCCCACACTTATCCCTAACACCCCTCACCCTAACACCTAACCCTAATACCCCCTCACACTTATCCCTAACACCCCTTACCCTATCACCCCTCACACTTATCCATAACACCCATCAACCTAACACCTAACCCTAACATTCTCACACTTATCCCTAAGACCTAACACCTCTCACACTTATTCCTAACATGCCTCTCCCTAACACCCCTTACACTTATCCCTAACACCCCTCACCCTAACACCTAACCCTAAGACCCCTCACACTTATCCCTAACACCCCTCACCCTAACCCTAACACCCCTCACAACTATCCCTAACACCCCTTAACCTAACCCTAACACCCCTCACACTTATCCAAAACACCTAACCCTAACATCCCTCACCCTAACACCCCCCACACTTATCCCTAACACCCCTCACCCTAACACCTAACCCTAACACCCCTCACACTTATCCCTAACACCCCTTACACTAACACCCCTTACACTTATCCCTAACACCCCTCACCCTAACACCTAACCCTAATACCCCCTTACACTTATCCCTAACAGCCCTTACCCTAACACCTAACCCTAACATCCCTTACCCTAACACCCATCACACTTATCCCTAACACCCCTCACCCTAACACCTAACCCTAATACCCCCTCACACTTATACCTAACACCCCTTACCCTAACACCTAACCCTAACATCCCTTACCCTAACACCCCTCATACTTATCCCTAACACCCCTCACCCTAACACCTAACCCTAATACCCCCTTACACTTATCCCTAACAGCCCTTACCCTAACACCTAACCCTAACACCTAACCCTAACATTCTCACACTTATCCCTAACACCCCTCACCCTAACCCTAACACCCCTCACACTTATCCCTAACACCCCTTACCCTAACCCTAACACCCCTCACACTTATCCCTAACACCTAACCCTAACATCCCTCACCCTAACACCCCCCACACTTATCCCTAACACCCCTCACCCTAACACCTAACCCTAATACCTCCTCACACTTATCCCTAACACTTCTTATGCTAACCCTAACACCCCTCACACTTATCTATAACACCCATCAACCTAACACCTAACCCTAACATTCTCACACTTATCCCTAAGAACTAACACCCCTCACACTTATTCCTAACATTTCTCACTTTAACACCCATTACACTAACCCTAACACCCCTCACCCTAACACCTAACCCTAACACCCCTCACACTTATCCCTAACACCCCTCACCCTAACACCTAACACCCCTCACACCTATCCCTAACACCCCTTACCCTAACCCTAACACCCCTCACACTTTTACCTAACACCTAACCCTAACATCCCTCACCCTAACACCCCCAACACTTATCCCTAGCACCCCTCACCCTAACACCTAACCCTAACACCCCTCACACTTATCCCTAACACCCCTTACCCTAAACCTAACACCCCTCACACTTATCCCTAACACCTAACCCTAACATCCCTCACCCTAACACCCCCCACACTTATCCCTAACACCCCTCACCCTAACACCTAACCCTAATACCTCCTTACACTTATCCCTAACAGCCCTTACCCTAACACCTAACCCTAACATCCCTTACCCTAACACCCATCACACTTATCCCTAACACCCCTTACCCTAACCCTAACACCCCTCACACTTATCCATAATACCCATCAACCTAACACCTAACCCTAACATTCTCACACTTATCCCTAAGACCTAACACCCCTCACACTTATTCCTAACATGCCTCACCCTAACACCCCTTACACTTATGATGAGGGGGGGGGGGGAAGAGACACAGGGGATGATGATAAGGGAGGGGGGAAAGAGATACAGGGGAGGATGATGAGGGAGGTGGGAAAGAGACACAGGGGAGGATGATGATGGAGGGGGGAAGAGACACAGGGGAGGATGATGAGCGAGGGGGTAAAGAGATACAGGGGAGGATGATGAGGGAGGTGGGAGGATGATGAGGGAGGGGGGATGAGACACAGGGGAGGGTGATGAGGAAGGGGGGAAAGAGACACAGGGGAGGATGATGAGGGAGGGGGTAAAGAGATAGAGGGGAGGATGATGATGGAGGGGGATGTTAGGTAATTTATGCCCTTTATGGATTAGAACCAGACTCTGCATCAACTATGCAATTTTCCGTGGGAGATTTGTATAGTGGAAGAATTATATCTTCTTCCCTGGCTTCTATACCCTTCCTAATACATGCTAATATTTTATTTGCCTTTGCAGCCGCTGCTTGGCTTTGAGCACTGTTACCTAGGTGGTTGTCCACTAGTACTCCCAAATCCCTTTCAATATCTGATACCCCTAGATTTGCTCCATTAAGATTATAGATTGCTTGGCTATTGTTCCTTCCCAAATGCATAACCTTACATTTATTTGTATTAAATCTCATCTGCCATTTAGCCGCCCATTTCTCTAATTTATGCAAATCCTTTTGTAGGGAAAGTACATCATTATCTGATTTTATTATCTTGCACAACTTTGTGTCATCAGCAAAAATGGAGACACTACATTCGAGTCCTACTTCAATGTCATTAATAAATATGTTAAAAAGGAGAGGACCTAATACTGAACCTTGAGGAACCCCACTTATCACATTAGACCAATCGGAGTATGTTCCATTCACAACAACCATTTGCTTCCTGTCTTTTAGCCAGCTCTCGATCCATGAGCAGATATTTACTGCAATTCCTGTATCCCTTAGTTTGCTCACTAGTCTTCCATGTGGCACTGTATCAAATGCCTTTGAAAAATCTAAAAGAACTACATCCACTGAGTTGCCCTGATCTAAGTTCCTACTAACCTCCTCATAAAAACTAATTAGATTGGTCTGACACGACCTATCCTTCATAAATCTGTGTTGACTGCTACCTATGATCCTGTTCAAATAGACATATTCTTGTATTCTGTCCCTTATTAACCCTTCTAAAAGCTTCCCAACTACAGAAGTGAGGCTCACTGGTCTATAATTCCCCGGATTTGCTCTAGATCCCTTCTTAAATATAGGTATCACCTCTGCTTTTCTCCAGTCATCTGGTAGAGACCCTGTAGTGAGTGAGTCTTGAAAGATTAGATATAATGGTTTGGCTATTACAGAACCCAGCTCCCTTAGTACCCTTGGATGTATTCCATCAGGACCTGGGGCTTTATTAACATTTATTTTCTCCAACCTCTTTTGTATTACTTCCTGCGTTAACCAATTATTTAGTAAAGGTAGTGTAGCCCCATTATGTTGCGGTGTCCCAACCACTGGTACCTCCCTTGTGTATACCGAAGAAAAGAACCTATTTAGCTCATCTGCCTTTTCCTGGTCACTAATTATCAGATGGCCTGTGTCACATTGTAATGGTCCTATCGATTCCTTCCTGGCCTTCTTCCCATTAATATATTTAAAACATATTTTAGGGTTAGTCTTACTTTCCATTGCAACTGACTTCTCATTTTCTATTTTAGCCAGTCTAATAGCCCTTTTGCAAGACTTGTTGATTTCCTTATAGTCACATAAAGATGCCTCTGTTCTCTCCTTCTTGTATAATTTAAATGCATGTTTCTTTTTCCTCATCATGATCTTTAAGTCATTGTTAAGCCACATAGGATGTGATTTACTCCTATTCATTTTATTTCCACATGGTACATGCTGATGAGTATGTTTATTTAGTAAGGATTTGAATGTTGTCCATTTATTTTCAGTATTCTTCCCTGTAAGTTCTTTGTCCCAGTCTTGTATTGCTGCTCATAGCCCATTAAAGTTAGCCCTTTTAAAATTTAGAGTTTTTGTTGGCCCCTTACAACTCTGTCTCATCTACTGACTTTTCTCATCTAAATGAAGTAATATTGGTAATGAGCAGAGTGCTGACGTGTCAGTAATTGTGAAAGGCGAGGACACTTGTATAGTCCCATCCGGGGTAAACAAGATGGATGCTTGCAAGCGGGAAAGCATGTCTGCACCTAACAAGTTAATTGGGCATGTGGAGGACACTACAAATCTAGCAAACAGGTCTGGGAATGGGCTTATTTGCAGTGGCTGAGTCAACTTGTTGGAAGAGGGGATATCGTCAACTCCTACACAAGCAACATCAATGTCAGACAGGTAAGATGAGTCGGGCAGATCTTGTTGTCTTAGTACACTTCTGGCTGCACCTGTGTGTACTAGGAAGGTGGTAGGGATCCCTTCTATTGGTAATGTTACAATAGCTTGAGGTCCTAATCCGCTATCCCCTGAAGATACTGGCATAACAGGAGATAGTGACACAGACTCACCACTGTCCTATGCTGTGCTTTGCCCCCCCTGCTCCTCATTAGTGCCATCCCCATGTTGCTTTGTCCTCGATTTTCTAGGCATCATACAATTCTTGCTGATGTGCCCAAACTTGTTACAATTGAAACACCGCCGTGTTTCCTTCTTCTCCCCTTTATATGCCGGCTCCTCAGAGGTTACCATGAGAGCGGCAGTCTTTTTGGACGCTGATGATGTAGGATGTGTATTTTCTACAGACTCCAGCACTTTTGCAACAAGTAACAGCGTGTCTAATGGTAACACTATATATTCTGGTCTGGAAGTCAACAGACCTTTCTTTATAGATTCCTTTAATCCTATCACAAAAGCTGTGCCTAACATCTATGTGTATGTCTTATTGTGTGGGCTGAAGCCGAGGTCTGTGAACACCTTGTGAGCCGTGAGTGAAACTTTTCTATTGACTCGTCTCTGTCCTGTTTAATATCGTGCAGATTAACAGCCTGGTCTGCCAATTTATCCTTCGCCCAGTCTCTTAGTAGTTCACAGAATATTTCACCTGATTCATAGTCAGTTGTCTCACGTGGCAGATCATACGGGACTATTGTCTTTTGCATTATGGGCCAGTATGAATCTCCTGCTCTGATTTCACACAAACTAGCCAAGTCTCTCCAGGCTGCAGCATATGTCTTCTGTATTTGTGATATCTTTCTGTAGAAAGGCATGGGCTGCTTCTCAGGGTCAGGTAGTGTGTTTATGAGGGAGGTGGCTGGTGTCGGTGTGAATGCAACATACATTAGATTTGCTATGCTGTTTCTGTTACGCCCCCTATGTTGGCTCGTTCCTGAGCCCAGGGTCTTACTCCTCCACTCCTTCGCACTCTCTCCTACTTTTATCTCATCCTCCTCTTTTACATTGTCATTTTTATGACAGCCTGTGGGAGTAAAGAGTAATGAGGAGTCCGAGCTAACATCCATGTTTGACTGTCTCTGAGAAAGGGGAGGAGTGGTAGCGTCTGTCTCCAGTGTCCTTGTCTGTGGGGCGGCCCATGGCGACGTGTTATTTGGGAGTGGCACGACTGGGAACATCGAGTATGGAGTATACATAGTTCCGTTAGCAGTCAATACAGGATAAAGGGGCGTATTCATTCAAGGGGGCGTTCGGTATGACAGGTGGACCTTCCTGAGTGGGCGCTGCTATCATCTTAATGGGAGGGTTCAGAGGGTGACAGGACCCCTCCTTAGATTGTGTGTGGGTGCCATTTTGGGGCTGTGGCTGGTTGGAATGTCTTTGTTCTTCAGAGGGAGTTTGTGTGGTGTTGGGGTTACAGGATGCTTGAATTACAGAGGGGACAACGGCTGGAAGTAGGGGACTGACAGTCTCACATGGTGCATATTATGCATACATTTTCTGTCCACATACTTCAACCTCTTTCTCTGTCCACCCCTCTCAATCGCCTTAGCTACCCTGTACCATGCTTCTGCACTTGGTAATAAACCACAATCTTGTAACTGTCCTCTATTATTTCTCAACACTTTCCGCCACTCTTCTGCCCTCAGATGTCCCACCACAATATTTGTAAAACCACATACTTTAAACATCCTCTTAGATTTATTTACCGCGGCCTCTCCCCCTCTTTTCTTTACCACATCCCGAGCCAACATGCTCTCAATATTCAATTTAGTCTGTTTCTGTCCCATTCTCCTGTCCTAAGTATAGCACAAGCTAGTTTTAGAAGGTAGACAAGATGAGGGAGAGAAGTGAGAGAAAGAGGAACAAGCAGACCAGTTGTCTGAGAGGGAGAGAGGTGAGAGAAAGAGGAACAAGCAGACCTTTTTTTTGTCTGAAATGCTCGACTACTATGAAATGAGAATCACTTCACACGTCTTCCCTAAACTCAGACAAAAGTTACCGCCCTCCGGGTGACCACTAGGTTGTAGTGTGTAACCACGCACTACTGGCAAAGGGATAGCAGAGAGTGTAGTGTATAATGACAAGTGATTTAGATAGACACAAGATTACGGAAGAGAATAACATCACATTTCATTATTAAACATACATCTTAGCCGGCAATATCACAACATAGCAGTATATGATACAGAAATTGTCTCAGAGTAACTTTCTAAAAAAACATCCTAAAAATAAAGTTGCGTTTACTTTTTCTTTTGTATACTTCTTTGTGTATAATAAAGCTTAATGAAACATTAAATGTTTCCTATATCTTCCTTTTAATAAGGATTATTATTGCCAAGAGGTAGTGGATACAGGGCACTGACTCCAGCAGTGGTGGTATAGTAGATGCGGTTTGCCTTTAAGATGGGTGTCAATCTCCTCCCGGGACACTCCTACTTTTACACAAACATTACTTCACGTACTGTAAGCAAAATCTAACAACATCATGAAAACATGAACAGAAACATGACAGTTATTTCACTTACTGTACAAACTCATACGACCTTAAGCATTGGCATAGAAAGAATTCTCTCAACTAAGATACGTCCTTAAGAGAGTTAACGAGATGGGAGGAGTGAGGAATTTCTTTTCGCAGCTTGTGTTCTGACCTTGAGTCACACACAGCTGCAGAAAATCAGCTTTCAGCTTCAGGGAGAGAAATTCTAAGCTACATTTCTCATTAAAATATGCATCATAACCAGCAGTAACAGACCATAGAAAATTTCTGACTCTTAAAATATTTTAAGCCATGGTCTCACACCGTCTTGTGCTAAAATTGACGCCTTCAGAGAGTTATTGTGCTATCCAGGCACAATTAATCCGTCCCTGAAGTCTGCATCCCACATGTCACAACCTACAATGATGATGGAGAATAGAGAATCCTAGTCCTCTTATTTCCTGTAGGTTTTAGACCTAAGATTTGGGTGACTCAGACCAATGGACAGTCTTTGTAGATGCAAGAGCATAAGTCCCAGCTTTTGGTAGTGTGCCTGGGAAACCTGGAAGGGAGTCAGAAACAATCTCCTCTACCAGCATATGCCCCTGGGTCAATAATACACCTGCACACAAAGTCTTGATGAAAATTATCAACCATGTTTTATTTTAGAACAGCATGTTTAACCACATCACACAAGAATAGGGGAAGTGGCTACTGTAGCAGAGAGGCAATATTCCCCAGGTTATCTCCGCTTATAATCCCAGTGAGGCTCAGGAACAAGTAAATGGTAAATCCACAGGCAAGGTTTCCAACAGATAAAATAATAGCAATATCCCAACCGCACTCCCAATAACTGGACGACACACAGTTTCAGGAGCAGAACTGCCTTTATTTTGTTGTGCAGAAATATTTATACATATCTTTGGCCACAGGCAATACACATGCCCATATTTGGCCACACAGTACACATAGAAAGAACAATAGGTGGGGTCACACCTCCCAGGGACAATAACAGACATTGATAAGATAATGCTTCTCTTTGTTCCATCTTTCACAATGTGAACACTTTACACAATAGGGCTCTCCTGCCTCTAGGAGACCCTAATAGGATTATGTATTCTGCTAGGGGTCTGCAATAGTCTGGCTAATATTCTGCAGAGCATAAACCAACATACATATAGTAGGATCATATTTTAACCATAATAATCATAAAACAGTGTAAAACAGTGATGGGTTCCGTTACAGCTACCGTTAGCCAGCCCCAAATGACCTCTGGCGAATCATGAAGGGGAACTGTGTGTGAACCAATAGTCCCCTCCCAGGTCCGCCCACTAGGCGAGGCCAACTAATTCATTTGGGCTCTGAATCTCCAGGGCAAAGCATGCCTTGGCTCTCCTGTGCCCATGCTATGAAGGCTGAGAAGCCTCAGGGCATCCTATTGTTTCTGGGTGCCTGCCTGTCTGCTCTCCAGCTGTGAGCTCCCCATTGTGTAGTACTCTGCTGGACATTTAGCTAACGGGATTAACAGGCCTTTGGGAACAAAGGAGGCTTGGCTGTATTCACGGCTTCCCCTCTACAATATAATACCATACTAATATAATAACATACATTCATATTTACAAATATAACACCCAATGTTTCACCCACATACAACCAATATATCCCATTAGATCCCTCACAGGATACCCATTACAATGAGCCTAAACATGGAAGGGATGGGAATATGCTAAGGGGTAAACTTATAATACTTTATCCCCTAGACCACAAAATAACAATATAACCTTATAACAGTATAACAGGGGGTCTGTGGGCCCAAACCCCACTAAGTACAGATGTAGGTATCCTGTACTCCAGTTGTCTTCTACATGGCCATGTGGAGAGTAGAGTCCGATCATAAAATGGCTCCTAGAGGTGACCACTGCCAGTCCCAATATGGCTCCCATTGTGACCACTGCTGCCAGTCACAGGATGGCTGTGCCAGTCACAAAATGGCCACCGGCACAGTTCACGCCAAACTCAATATGGCCACTGGCTGATTCATGACACCACATACAAGCCTTTACACCTTAGTGTGT
>JAPZIH010000316.1:22500-25000 GCA_027410445.1 Discoglossus pictus
TAGGGTTAGGGTTAGGGTTAGGGTTAGGGTTAGGGTTAGGGTTAGGGTTAGGGTTAGGGTTAGGGTTAGGGTTAGGGTTAGGGTTAGGGTTAGGGTTAGGGTTAGGGTTAGGGTTAGGGTTAGGGTTAGGGTTAGGGTTAGGGTTAGGGTTAGGGTTAGGGTTAGGGTTAGGGTTAGGGTTAGGGTTAGGGTTAGGGTTAGGGTTAGGGTTAGGGTTAGGGTTAGGGTTAGGGTTAGGGTTAGGGTTAGGGTTAGGGTTAGGGTTAGGGTTAGGGTTAGGGTTAGGGTTAGGGTTAGGGTTAGGGTTAGGGTTAGGGTTAGGGTTAGGGTTAGGGTTAGGGTTAGGGTTAGGGTTAGGGTTAGGGTTAGGGTTAGGGTTAGGGTTAGGGTTAGGGTTAGGGTTAGGGTTAGGGTTAGGGTTAGGGTTAGGGTTAGGGTTAGGGTTAGGGTTAGGGTTAGGGTTAGGGTTAGGGTTAGGGTTAGGGTTAGGGTTAGGGTTAGGGTTAGGGTTAGGGTTAGGGTTAGGGTTAGGGTTAGGGTTAGGGTTAGGGTTAGGGTTAGGGTTAGGGTTAGGGTTAGGGTTAGGGTTAGGGTTAGGGTTAGGGTTAGGGTTAGGGTTAGGGTTAGGGTTAGGGTTAGGGTTAGGGTTAGGGTTAGGGTTAGGGTTAGGGTTAGGGTTAGGGTTAGGGTTAGGGTTAGGGTTAGGGTTAGGGTTAGGGTTAGGGTTAGGGTTAGGGTTAGGGTTAGGGTTAGGGTTAGGGTTAGGGTTAGGGTTAGGGTTAGGGTTAGGGTTAGGGTTAGGGTTAGGGTTAGGGTTAGGGTTAGGGTTAGGGTTAGGGTTAGGGTTAGGGTTAGGGTTAGGGTTAGGGTTAGGGTTAGGGTTAGGGTTAGGGTTAGGGTTAGGGTTAGGGTTAGGGTTAGGGTTAGGGTTAGGGTTAGGGTTAGGGTTAGGGTTAGGGTTAGGGTTAGGGTTAGGGTTAGGGTTAGGGTTAGGGTTAGGGTTAGGGTTAGGGTTAGGGTTAGGGTTAGGGTTAGGGTTAGGGTTAGGGTTAGGGTTAGGGTTAGGGTTAGGGTTAGGGTTAGGGTTAGGGTTAGGGTTAGGGTTAGGGTTAGGGTTAGGGTTAGGGTTAGGGTTAGGGTTAGGGTTAGGGTTAGGGTTAGGGTTAGGGTTAGGGTTAGGGTTAGGGTTAGGGTTAGGGTTAGGGTTAGGGTTAGGGTTAGGGTTAGGTTAGGGTTAGGGTTAGGGTTAGGGTTAGGGTTAGGGTTAGGGTTAGGGTTAGGGTTAGGGTTAGGGTTAGGGTTAGGGTTAGGGTTAGGGTTAGGGTTAGGGTAGGGTTAGGGTTAGGGTTAGGGTTAGGGTTAGGGTTAGGGTTAGGGTTAGGGTTAGGGTTAGGGTTAGGGTTAGGGTTAGGGTTAGGGTTAGGGTTAGGGTTAGGGTTAGGGTTAGGGTTAGGGTTAGGGTTAGGGTTAGGGTTAGGGTTAGGGTTAGGGTTAGGGTTAGGGTTAGGGTTAGGGTTAGGGTTAGGGTTAGGGTTAGGGTTAGGGTTAGGGTTAGGGTTAGGGTTAGGGTTAGGGTTAGGGTTAGGGTTAGGGTTAGGGTTAGGGTTAGGGTTAGGGTTAGGGTTAGGGTTAGGGTTAGGGTTAGGGTTAGGGTTAGGGTTAGGGTTAGGGTTAGGGTTAGGGTTAGGGTTAGGGTTAGGGTTAGGGTTAGGGTTAGGGTTAGGGTTAGGGTTAGGGTTAGGGTTAGGGTTAGGGTTAGGGTTAGGGTTAGGGTTAGGGTTAGGGTTAGGGTTAGGGTTAGGGTTAGGGTTAGGGTTAGGGTTAGGGTTTAGGGTTAGGGTTAGGGTTAGGGTTAGGGTTAGGGTTAGGGTTAGGGTTAGGGTTAGGGTTAGGGTTAGGGTTAGGGTTAGGGTTAGGGTTAGGGTTAGGGTTAGGGTTAGGGTTAGGGTTAGGGTTAGGGTTAGGGTTAGGGTTAGGGTTAGGGTTAGGGTTAGGGTTAGGGTTAGGGTTAGGGTTAGGGTTAGGGTTAGGGTTAGGGTTAGGGTTAGGGTTAGGGTTAGGGTTAGGGTTAGGGTTAGGGTTAGGGTTAGGGTTAGGGTTAGGGTTAGGGTTAGGGTTAGGGTTAGGGTTAGGGTTAGGGTTAGGGTTAGGGTTAGGGTTAGGGTTAGGGTTAGGGTTAGGGTTAGGGTTAGGGTTAGGGTTAGGGTTAGGGTTAGGGTTAGGGTTAGGGTTAGGGTTAGGGTTAGGGTTAGGGTTAGGGTTAGGGTTAGGGTTAGGGTTAGGGTTAGGGTTAGGGTTAGGGTTAGGGTTAGGGTTAGGGTTAGGGTTAGGGTTAGGGTTAGGGTTAGGGTTAGGGTTAGGGTTAGGGTTAGGGTTAGGGTTAGGGTTAGGGTTAGGGTTAGGGTTAGGGTTAGGGTTAGGGTTAGGGTTAGGGTTAGGGTTAGGGTTAGGGTTAGGGTTAGGGTTAGGGTTAGGGTTAGGGTTAGGGTTAGGGTTAGGG
>JAPZIH010000317.1:2500-5000 GCA_027410445.1 Discoglossus pictus
CAGGCAGCATTACACACATGGACGTACGGTCTGATGATGATGATGATGATGTTGTACCCGGTCCTGCTTCCTTTGTTGAGTTGTCAGATACAAGTGAAGCGGTTGATGATGACGATGAGTCCGTGGATGTCACGTGGGTGCCCGCTATAAGAGAAGAACAGGAGGAAAGTTCAGATGGGGAGACAGAGATGAGGAGGAGACGAGTTGGAAGCAGGGGGAGGTCGTTGCAAGTAGCTAGTGGCACAGTCAGACAGCATGCATCAGCACCCGGGGTCAGCCAGACAGCACGCCAGTCAAAGCATGCTGTTGCCACCACCAGAATGCCGTCATTGCAGAGCTCAGCAGTGTGGCAATTTTTTGGTGTGTCTGCCTGTGACAACAGCGATGCCATTTGCAACCTGTGCGAAAAGAAACTGAGTTGTGGGAAGTCCAACACCCACCTAGGTACAACTTATTTGCAAAGGCCCATGATGTCACATCACAAACGCCTATGGGATCAACACATGAGTACAAGCAGCACACAAAGTCAAAGCTGCCATCCTCCTCCTGGTCCAGCATCTTCAGACACGTCAACCACTGCTGCCCTGCTTGCCCCCTCTCAACCATCCGCCACTCCGTGTCTCGCCCTGAGCAGTCAAGGACATGTTTGAGCGTAAGAAGCCAATGTCACAAAGTCACCCCCTTGCCCGGCAACTGACAGCTGGCTCGTCGGAACTCTTAGCCCGCCAGCTTTTACCATACAAGCTGGTGGAGTCTGAGGCGTTCAAAAAATTTGTAGCTATTGGGACACCGCTGTGGAAGGTACCCGGCCGGAATTTCTTTTGCACAATCGAGTACAGGTTGGGGATTGCCTTTTGTGCAAAGGAAGTAATGGCATCTCTGGCACACAGTGTTGGGGCAAGGGTCCATGCCAAATCCATGTCCCCTGATAGGTGACGTAACAGGTATCAAACTCATGGAAATAAATAGTACAACTTAATACACCACTCCTATCTGGTGGCACATTACATTGCACGTGCAGTGCCCCAAATTCAAAGTAGGAGGTCCGACCAAGCATCTTTTTCCATCTCCCTGTTCCAAAAATCAATGCCATATACACGTCCCCTAATAGTGGACGTAAAAGGGATTAAACCAATAGGAATAGTACTACTTAACAGTACACACCTTATAAAAATGCAGAGGCAACGCAGAGAGAGGAGTCTGAAGAAGAGGAGTCAGAGGAGGAAGGTGGCTTTGAGGAGGTGGAAGACCAAACACAGCAGGCGTCCCAGGGGGCTTGTTGTCACCTTTCGGGGACCCTTGGTGGCTGGGTGGAGGAAGAGACCTTTTAATGACATCAGTGAGGACAAGGAACGGGACATGGCTAGCTTGGTATCCAACCTTGTGCAAATGGGGAGTTTGCGGTTGTGCAAAGGGACTGTTGCGGTTGTTTGCGGTACATTAAACGTTGAGATTGGTCTGTTACTATGAAGCGGGTGTAACCCTTACACTACCTGATCGATACAACATCATACCTAATGTTTTAAAGCATGTTATTCCAAACAATTTAGGAATGTTAGGTGATTTATGCCCTTTATGGCTTAAAACCAGACTCTGCATCAACTATGTAATTTTCCGTGGGAGTTTTGCCATGGATCCCCCTCTGGCATGCCACAGTCCAGGTGTTAGTCCCCTTGAAACAACTTTCCCATCACTATTGTGGCCAGAAAGAGTCCCTGTGGGTTTTGAAATTCGCCTGTCCATTGAAGTCTATGGCGGTTCGCCGGGTTCGCCCGTTCGCGAACATTTGATGAAGTTCGCGTTCGCGGTTCAAGAACCGAAAATTTTATGTTCGCGACATCACTATTACAGAGTCCACTATCTGCCTTTGAGAAAGCGCTTATGCGCACAATCGGAGTCTAGCCAGGCAAGCTGCTATTGTCTGTGTCTGTGCCTCTGATCCTTTGGGTCACATGCAGTGATCACCAGAAGAGATGATGGGGCGACTCAATTACAGGAGTGATGAGCAGTGAGTGTTTTCCTATTTGATATATCCTCACGCTCTGACCACACATTCATTTTTAGTATCACCATTTATTTATTAATTGGAGGACTTGCCCCCTTGCCCTCAATTTCTATTCTATTTATTCATATATACTCATTGAATTCACCAGTAGATTTATATAGAAATTTATTGAGTATTTTATACACATTACATGTTATATACATTCTATATACTGTAGTGGTTACCATACTGTGGGCCTTTGATGGGTCTTCACAGACGCATGCAGCTTTCATTTTTATTGGTCTTATTTATTTATTGATACATATTGATTCTTTTTGATTCAATTGATCTTTATTACTCTTTGTAAAGGGTGCTTGCTGGCATATCCCTTATCATTTACCCCCTCCATATTACACTCTCCCTTTTCTGTTTGCTCACTTATACTTTCACACCTTTATATTCTCACAATTCCATATTCACACTTTTTTATCCTTAAATTTTTATCTCATCACAATC
>JAPZIH010000317.1:7500-30323 GCA_027410445.1 Discoglossus pictus
CAGTAATTTAGTAATTATTAATATATATATATATATATATATATATATATATATATATATATATATATACATATATACATACATAGATTAATAATGAGTATTGCAATATAATTTGATACCTTTTGTATTGGACAAACATCTTATTTATAATGACGAGCTTTCGAGAGGCTTAACCTCTCTTTATCAAGTCTCAAGCAATACTACATGAGATGGAACCCTCAGTTTGAATAATAACAGCAGATAACTCTTTTATTTTGAGTTAAATGAAGGTGTAACTTAATTTTTTGAGGCCCTGGATGCTCCCAATTGCTGTAGGTAAGCTTTTTATGTATGTGTTGTGTGTATTTATTGTGTTTTTCCTTTTTTCATGTCCGGGGGTTGAGTCCGATTTTTGCGAGTCCGTAATGGGTGTTAACGTGTCTCTTATGTTGTTTGCGTTGCGACGAAAAGTTTGCGAGGGTCGCAGTTGCTGTCAAGGGCCGCGGCTCGCAGCGCGAGCCTGCAAGCATGCTCACAACTATATATGTGATTATATATATATATATATATATATATATATATATATATAATTACATAGTAATTGAGGTTTTAAAAAGATATATAACAATTATATATTATTTATAATATATAAATGTAGTTTGACTTGGGGAGAGTCAAATTTTTTGGGGGGCCCCAAAAAAGGTTTTCGCACCAGTGCCCTCTATTCCCTAGCTTCGCCACCTAAATGTAATGTTTACACATGTTTACATATTTTAACAGTACTTTTGCTATACACTAACAAATAGTTTGCAATTGGTTCACTTAAAATGGTAACTTTGTCAATAATTAATTAAGAACCATTTTTTTGTTGTTAAGAGATCTCTCTAACTTTAGAGGTACTGAGAAATCATTCTTCTAATGATTTAGATTTTTTTAAATTATTATTAACATTCCTTTGTAAATGTGTATTATATCCCACTTTATAACCTAATAGATGTAGCACAATCATTTTATCAACATCTGTTTTCACCTCATTTAAAAAATAGTTGTAAGTTATTAAAACAAAATAATTTGGTTCCCCTGTTAATTATTTATAGAGCTATTAGTAGTGAAGCCAGCATCTGGCTGCAGTGTCACAAATGGTTCACTTAGTTTTTGTTCCTCTTTTAAAGTAGATGCTTGTTCTGAAATTGAAGAGAAAGATAATTGGTCATGGTCCATTATGTTTTCTTGGTCCTCATCTTTATCCTTCTTGATATAGAATATTTTTCTGAATGTTTTCAGATCCTGTAGTTCACAGAAAGTCTCCAGCACTACAAACATAGCAATAAGACCCAGTAGTAAATAACCTATGGGTAAAAAAAAAAAAGTATTACTTTTTAAAATAAAAATGTGTATATAAATACAAGGGGTAACTTGCTAATATTTTAGTGGGAAATAGAGTCTGTTAAACCAAGCTGGAGTTATAGTAATTTCCCCAATTTTCATGATTAAATCAAAAACTATTTTTGAGTATCATGTTTAAGAGCCATAGAACAAAAATGTAACCACTATTCAGAGGTTTCATACACAGTCCATCACTTCAGTGAGTTAGTAATTGCTTTACTTTTGTATTAAACATATTGAATGTTTGTGGAAATATATTTTCTATTCAATTTTCAGAATACATTTTTTTGTTGATGGACAACTCTATGACTGTTGCATGTGTAAATTATAGCTAGAAGCTAAGTGACAAAACTCACATTTTTCTGTGTTTCTTTGAATAATTAAACTTAGTAATGGACAAACTCTATTTTACAAAGCAAAATAAATAAACACAGCATGTTTTAGCTTTTGAACCAAATTATTCATAACTGCAGGGATCCATTTTATTTTTTATCAGCTGAGCTGATCATGCCTTTTAATTTCACAGAATGCCATGTCCTTGTAAGCTAAAGAGCATTCTATTAGACCTAATGCAGTTGTAGATGCATATATAAACATTTACAGCTTTATTAAATTGTGATTCAGCAAATTATAAAGAGCTTTATATAAGCACAGAGCATATTTTTTTTACAGAAGTTTTTAGTTGGTGAAGACCTTGCTTTTGCATAGAAGTTCACGAACTAAAAACTTCTGTAAAAAATATATGCTATGTGCTTATATAGAGCCCTTTAGAATTTGCCGAATTTCAATTTAATAAGGCAGTTATTATGTATGGAATATTAATAATATGTGGTATATTGGTATTGTCATTCACCCTTTTCCAGGGCATGGATCCTGGTACATTGAACCATCATAGAGGACATACCACCCCATTAGAAAACTGGTAGGGGAATTATATTACCACATGGGAAATATGGGCAAGTGTGTGGTGTGGTGAATAGCCCGAAAACATAGGGCCATAGTGTACCACCATGCGCCATATGGTCTTATGACATATCTCTGCCTTATTCTGTATAATACTGTATATGTAATTCCCCATGTTATATTACTGTGTTCTGTTTAAACTGTAACTAAATGGTCATGAAGCAGTTAAACAAAATAGGTCTACAATGAGACATTGTAGACAGACAGGAACAAATTATTGTATTGTAATCAATTTTGTCCCATTGTTTGCCAGATAAGCTAATTACATCTCTGATATGCTAGACAGCTAGAAACGTCATGGTTATATTGAAGGTTGGCCTATTGTTGGCAGGTGCTAGACAGGATGCGAATGTTGAACCTCATGTGGAGTAAATCTCCTGTGTTTGTTTGCCACTCCCTGTTACTGTTATTTTTGTATACACCCCCCTCTGTATCTAACCACTACAAATATTGTTGACTTTCCAAAATCAAATCAGTTCACTGCGGAGACATATAGAAATGTTATATTCTCTAATTTGCTTCTGGTGCCTGCAATACTGATCCTATCTCCACCCTGCAAGTAACTTGTCCTGGTCACTACCACAGGAAGGTTACTGAGACCCTGAGACCCTGGCTGATGTCATTTAACATAAAAAGGAAAAATATTTAAAAAAGCCCAAAAGGTTGTAATAAATAGCCATAACTTGAGTTGATTATGCTGGCTTGTATAAAAAAAAAATAACACATAGTAGCATGATATGGAAAGAGTTATGACTGCCTGAGATGTTGAGTTGATATTTATGACTGCTGAGGTGATTAAGTAAAGTAAGAGAGTATTACATGACTGCCATTATATGTAGTGAATGAGACAATATAAAAAAACTACTGCTGAAATTATTTCAGTGAACATGTATGCTTGTGATTGAGACTTGTCAAGTCATTTACAACATAAGGGACTATATAAAATACTAGCGACTTGACCGGCTAAAAGATTTGAGGCCTGAAAATGCCACACAATGCGAGCCCCCCCACCTTTAACCTGTGGTCCTCGCAATGAGAACCTTTGACTCTCATTGCAGGCCTCGGCATGTGCTGTGCTCATGCACAAGCCCAAGCACATAACTTTACGATCCCTGTGTCTCTTTCCCCCCTCTCCCTCCCCTGTCTCTTTGCCCTCTCTCCCTGCCCTGTTTTTTTCCCCTTATCTCCATCTCACCCCTGTGTCTCTTCCCCTCCCCCTCACCCCTGTGTTTCTATCTCCTCCCTCTCCCTCCTCTGTGCTCCTTTTTCAACTTACAGGTTTAAAACCATTTGCAGGCTTAGGAAATTGATCAATTCCCCCAAGGCCGAAATGGTCTTCCGATTTACGGGCTTAAAAAAGATGATGGATTTATGGCCGCCTTTTTTTTTCTTCTTGCATAGCTGTTCTGAAACTGCAAAAAAACGGCAATTGAATAGCAAATTGACTTTTAACCTCACTTACAGGCTCTCTGTCTCTCCCCCTGTGCTGTGCGTGAGGTTGTTAACTAATTTTGTAATCAATTGGTGTCCTTTACTCGATTGCTGAATGGCTTTCGAGTTACAGGTTTTAAAAAATAATGGTGGCCTTAATATCAGCAAATTTTCGGAAGCCTGAAACTCGGAAGCCGTTCGTAGCCTCTTCCCCCCTCTTTATTGCAGGCCTCATGATCACGATGCCTGCAACTTTGGCGCTCATTGCACATGCGCAACCCATAACTTTTAACATTGCGTAACCGATAAACTCGCCATTATGACAACTATTATATGCAATTGCCATTATGTATGGCAAATGGAGTGAGATGAAGATCAGGACTACTAAAACTAAACTTTGTTTAGGACTTTGTGGGTCTGTTTGAATAAATTATAATGTTATGGGGTATTAAATGACTGCCATTAGTGGTGAATGGAGCTGGATAAAAATATAACCATTTATATGACTGTTATGATCCTACTCTACCACTGTAGGGCCAAGGTTTCTTCTGCAAATCCCTTTAAGCAGCAATGAATTCAACACTGCATAACAGGACCCAGGACTGGCAGGAATCCAAGTCAGCAGAGTTCTCCCAGTGTGTAGGAGCAAAGTATCAGATAGGATCCACTGCCATAGTTATGTTATCTTTTCAGATTAAATCATACACAATGCTGATGTATGTTTAATCTGTCCCTCTTACATCCCTTGGTTTAGGACACAAAACGAACATCCATATCCTTGTGTAGTTCAAGAAGACTCACTTATTTATTTTATTATTTCAGATCCAGTATCTTTTTACCTAGTTTCCCCAACCACCAGCTAACTTCTCTCCGAAACCCAACCCTCCTTTCATAGACCCATGTTTTTTTCTTGTTGTTTTCCTGGCTTTACTCACACCAGCTGTCTCAGGCTTGGGGGGGGGGGGCGTCTGCTTCACTTTTACGACCGCTCTTAGACCAGATAGAGGGGTCTGGTAATGTATTATGCTTTGATCTATTGCAAGATCCTGTGTTTATACTATGTGACCTGCTCTGCTCAGGTCATGGAGGGGGAAGAGACAGGAGTGTTAGTAATTCTTGTTGTCAAGACATCTGCAGAGTTTATGTAATTTAGGGTCAAGAAACAGTCAAGATAGCCCCAGCTAGACAAAATGGTTGATCACAATAGATCAATAATGACACATACATGTTAACCCAGAACCGTGACATACTTTGTGTGCACCATGTCCTGCTGTCCATCTAGTTATGACAATGACAGATTCTAGAAAATATGAATACCTGAGATTGGGGCTGGATAAATAAATTACAACATAAGAAATGTAAAAATAATCATACGTATGGCATATGGAGTTAGATAAAAAGTATGGTTGATTAAAATAGATTTTAGAGATTATGATTACCTTTTATGCAAGGTGGGTTGAATAAATTATATTATTAGGGAGAATTGTATTACTGCCATGTATGGAGTGAAATGAAAATAAATATATGGCTCCTAAAAAGTGATTTATGGAATAGAACTGTGACAAAGGACTTGATACCATTCCAGTGCTTTGTATCTAGCCAAAGCTCTGGCTAAACTCTCCAGCCCAGCAGGTTCTATTCCCGTTACTTTGACCCTTGTCTGAGTTCCCTACTCCTGGGCTTGTGCCTCCAGACACCCACTTTTGAGCCCTCCAGTCTCCCGGCGCAACCAACCCTTGATTACACCATTGGGCCACTAACCATAACAGTGGGTAATCCTATGGCACCCCTCATCACGTGCTAGACCAGGAAGACAGAAGAAGCTTAGGGGGATTAATGAGTTGTTCATATGTGGTGCAGTAAAAAGGGTTTGGGAATTTTAGAGCACTGGGCTCACTTTTTTCTTGGGTATAATCTCTATAGCAGTGATGTATTGCACCTTATTGAAGAGGATACTTGTATGCTAGGGGAGATGATGGTAAAAAGGCTATGGGTGTTTTAAAACTAGTAGGTGGGTGGAAGGACTACATAAAAGTAATGGGATAGAAAGTGTAGAGAGGGTAAGAGATGAATTAGCTACTCATGGGGGAGGAGAAGGGAGAGAATGTACGTAAAACATTCCAACTGAAAAGCCCTAATAAAATATAGAGGCTTCAATGTATCCACTCTAATAACACACAGCGACCAAGCTAGCTGAAAAGCTATAACAGGACAAATTAGTTACAAAGTATCCATATTAGTAACTGAGAGACATATTGTATATTTTATAGTAAAAAATGCACAATGGCTGGAAGTTATTTTTAAAAGAAAAAGCCATATACATATAAACCAGACTAAAGATTAAGTAAAACAAAATAATGAGCCAAAGGGACACTCCTGGATTGTTTCATTTTGTGTGCTGCTTTCTCAAAGGCGCAACAAAGTAGGTGTGCAGCTGTGGGTAGGTTTAAATAGTGCGCTGGATAAACTAAAATGGAGGCAGTGCCAAACTAATGGAATGAGTTCAGCACTTGCACCAGGGCATGAATGTAAGCAGGACCAATGTCTGAAAAAATAGAATAAAGTATTTTAAGAGTCCAGGGCATGATGACACTCCTGGAATATGATGATGAAGTCCCAGTAAAGTGGTTGAATATACACATGCATATGTCTAATGAACATACAACTTTCTTTAAATGCAAAGAAACATTTAAAGAAAAAATTTAAATTAATTAAAAATTGGCAGAGTAAATTATAGTAAGTAAATAAAAATACGAATTCTCTCGACTATACGTGAATAAACAATACCAATCATAAAATAATATTAAAATTCTAATATGAAGGCTAATAATAGATGCAGATATGTGATAATGGGTCATAAGTAGTTACTGCTAGAGTTAAAATAAAATACAACATCCAATGACAAGTAACGCTAGTGTGACTATATATGTATCTATATATATACGGTTATATACAGTCAGGTCCATAAATATTGGGACATCGACACAATTCTAAACTTTTTGGCTCTATACACCACCACAATGGATTTGAAATTAAATATATGTATGTGATCTATTGAATTGCACTAAATTAATGTAATTTAAATATACTTCTGTAATTATTTTCAATTGACATTATTTTTTGGTGGTGGCTACACACATATGTCACATACATGAAGCACATTTCCATCATTTAATGTAATTATTTTGTGTGCGTGTGACATATCACTATACATGAATCATATTTTAATTGTTAAATGAACCTTATTTTTTGTTTTTTCCAACACACATAAATGTGTGTGTGTGAGAGGTAACTATAGATGATACATTAGTTTTCATTTTTGTTTACACATGTCCGGTTGTCACTAACTGTAAACTAATGCTATTGGGGGTAAACTCTATAAGGTAGTTAAAGTGTATGTGTGATCGGCTAATATAAGCCTATGAAGCTTCTAAAACTATAAGGCTTCTAAATATTGAAGCATATGATACTCTAACAATACCATGGAGTGCAAAACAAATACTTGTGAAGATTAAATTGTTAATTAAATAGTATGGTGATAATAGATATTGTTATTAACATATAGTGTTGGATATAGACCCCACAGGGGGGTAATTGTATTTCACTGTGTGTGTATTGATTAAAGTAGTGTTTTCCTAAAAAAGGAATTTAAAGGTCACTGCTAGAAAATGTTCAGACAAGACCATCCTCATATATACAACAAAAAATTGCAAATCATAGGATCGTCAAAAAAAAGGGTGGGAGTATAGGGGTCTAAAAAATATATATATTTAAAACCAAAAACAGCATAGGAGAACCAGAGGGATGTTGGATAAATATAGCAGAGTATATGCTCAAACGCTGCAAAATATTGCCCGCTTAGAATGTACAAAAACCCTTGCCACTTGATGAAAAGCAAAAAATAATAAATGTGATGATAAATGGTCTAAATCTGCCCAATGCTTCTCACTACAGGGTGAGATGTTGCAAGCACTGGGTTTACCCTAATGAGGGGACCATATCATATCAATGTGTGGCACAAAAAAGGGGAGGTTCAAAATGTATATATATATACAAATGAAATTATAAATATGAATACAGGTATTCATACAGGTATACACACAGGCATAAACATAGGCATAAATATGAACAGCTATATCAAACAAGTACAATTATATAGATGCAGCTTGCTTACTTACTCTGTTTAAATCTTTCCTCTGGTCTCCTAGGTTGTAATTAGGGGCCTGACCGGTTTCGTTACTATTAACAGCAACTTTATCAAAGGCAGACTGTATCCATGTTGTTTTGCCCTTTCATGGGCTTTTTATAAGGCTGTTTCTCCACCTATTCGCGCTGAAATTGCCACTTCCGGTTTTTCGCGATACGTCACTTCCGGTCCCTCACTTCCGGTTTCACTTTCAATGTGACTTGCAAAATGTCACTTCCGGTGACTGTAGTTGATACTTTTGTTTTAATATGTTAGATATGAAAAACGCTGTTCCACACTTAGTGGTAGTCACCTTCATCATTCATAAGAATGGACATGTGTTCACTGTTTTGCATGACAAGTGTAACACACCAAACACCACAGCACTCATTTTAAATTGTGGGTTTTGGGAAAGGCTACAGCAGTAATAAAGGTAACAGTAAGAAATGGCAACAGCCCAAATGTACATACATATATATATATATCATATAGTTCCCAGCTGTTGCACCATTTAAAATTATGTTTGTATTCAATTAAATTCTCACTTGTTCTCCATTCATTTAAATAGGGTCTCCATATTATTTTCTTATAAGAAGGCTGAGAAGGAGGAGTCTTCATTCAATCCATTTGGGCTAAGAGCCTTTAACACATATATCCACTTACATTCTAGCTGTAATAATTTCTTCTTTGTATCACCTCCTCTAACTCCTGATGTAACACTATCAATTATGTGAAATTTCAAGACATTCTGATTTTCATGATGATACACAGTCTCACATGTCTGGAGACCGGGGTGTCCAGGTGATTCCTAATAGATCCCATATGCTCTAGGATTCTTCTCCTTAGCTGTCTGTCCGTTTTTCCTACGTAGATCTTTCCACATACACAGGTAATTTACATATACCACCGCAGTGGAGGCGCAATTGAAAAACTTTTTGACAGGATATTTTGTTTTTTCGATGGGATGTTCAAACTCTTTTTGCACTTTTATATGTTTACATGCTTTACATCGGCCACATTGGAAAAGGCCTTTTGTTTCGGACAGCCAACTCTGTCCCTGTTTTTGGGTGGAGAAGAAACTGTGTGTGATTTTATCCCGAAGACTATTGCCTCGTCTGTATGTCACTGAGGCTTTTACTGATATCACTTCAGTCAACAATATGTCATCTTTAAGGAGATGCCAATATTTGTCTAGAATAAGGCGTATTTCGTCACTGTCCGAGCCATAGGTTAATATACACCTTATTTGTTCTTTTGCTGTTTCTTTATCTTGGTTATTATATAGTAGGTCTGATCTTTGTTTTCTCAAGGCATTCTTATATGCCAGTTTCAAAATTCTGTTTTGGTATCCTCTGTTTCTGAATCGTTGTTTTAATTCTTTGGCTTGTTCTTTAAAGTCTTCTATGGTATCGCAGTTCCTTCTAAGGCGAATGTATTGCCCTATAGGGATTCCTCTTTTGAGCGGTGTTGGGTGCTCACTGTCCCAACTTAATAGGGAGTTTGTTGCAGTATTTTTTCTGAATACCTTTGTATGTAGGTCACCTTTTTTTGTCTTTACTGATATGGAGATCTAAGAATTCCAATGATTGCTCACTCGTGACATAGGTAAATTTCAAATTCATCTCATTTTGATTTAGATCCATTATGAATTTTTCAAAATCTTTTTTAGAACCAGTCCAGATAATCAATATATCATCAATGAATCTTTGCCATAAAAGAATATCTTTTGTGAAGGACTCATATTTTTTTGTGTAAACAATAGTTTCCTCCCAGTAGCCAAGGAACAAATTTGCATAGTTAGGGGCACAAGCTGTTCCCATTGCTGTGCCCCTAACCTGCCGATACCATTTTCCATTGAAAAGAAAGAAATTCCTTGTTAGGACAAATTCTAACAGTGTTAGTAGGAAATCATTCCAGATTCTTTGATTTATGCCTTTCATATCCAGGAAATATCTCACAGCTTTTAATCCTAAATAATGCGGTATACTGCTATAAAGCTGTTCTACATCAATACTTGCAAGGAATGCCGTAGTTGGAATATTGATATTGTCTAGTCGTCTTAGAACATCAGATGTATCTTTTACAAATGATGGTAATGATGAGACAAGATCTTTTAGATTTTCATCAATGAGCCTGCTTATCCGTTCTGTTAAATTCCCATTTCCAGAGATTATTGGTCTCCCAGGGATTGGCCGTAATCGTTTATGTATTTTCGGCAGTGCATAGAATGTTGCTGCCACTGGATAGCATGGAAGTAAAAAATGCAGGTTTTTTCCTGTGATGAGATCTCTGTCTTTTGCCTGTGTTAGGATTGATCTTAACTCACTGCGATATTCTACAGTGGGATTTTTCAACAGTACCTCATATGTATTGAAATCATTTAGAATTTTTAAGCACATATCTTGGTACTCTGTTTTGTCCATAAGGACAATATTTCCTCCCTTGTCTGCCGATTTGATCTCTAAGTTACTTCTTTCTAGATCGTTAAGGGCTTCCCATTCCTCCTTAGGGAGATTATGTGGATATTTGTGCTTATATTTATTCTTTTTATTCAGGTCTTCCAGCTCTTTAGTTACTAATTTGACGAACATTTCTATGTTATCCTTTATTAGTGGCATAAATTTGCTTTTCTCCACAAATTTTGATTTCTCAGTTAGCTTGCCATCCTGGATATTTTCACTTTCTTCCAATAGTTCAACAAGGTTCTTTAAAGCTAAATGATCTTCGGGGAACCGGAAATGGGGCCGTAGCCGCGAAATCCGGCGTGAAGCGGAGGAGACGGCGGTTTACGTCACGTAGTGAGAGCAGGGAGCCAGAGATAGCTGACCAGCCCAGGGAGAGCGCGGATACGCGCTGAACTACCACACAACAGTGGAACTAACGTGCGGGAAGTGAGAGCAGACTTGGCAGGATAAGGGGGCACTGCTAAGCCCTAAAGATCCGACAGAGAGCGGAGATCATTACAGAGGCCCTATCCCAAAGAAGAGGGCTGTTTGCTGGAAGCCACGCGAAGAGAGGCGGGCAGAGCAGCCCATGGACGCCAGGAGCCAGGACATCAGAGATGCTCAGTGGTGCACCAGTGCAGAAAGGTAAGGAATAAGGGAATACACCCTTACCCTCACCCTTACCTTCATCAGAAAGAGTATAAAGAGACTGTGGTATCTGTTGCTTAAAGCTGTATTTTGGAAATGAACTGTGTAATCATTACAAGTACCTGTTTTATTTGAAACAAATACAGCTAACCCTGAGGCTGGCAGCTATGCAGCTCCAATATACTAGGCATGTCATAAAGGTATAAGAGCCCCGTTAATAGGAGGAATATACCTCACATTAGCTGTTTAGTGAACAGAAGCGGCATGCTTGGGGTATAATTTTTTTTGTTCTTTTATAATAACTGCCATAATGGAACTTAGAAGACCGGTATGATCTAACCTGTGAGGAGGTCAGTTCTGGCAAATTAAAAGAAGTTAATTGGCAACAATAATGGGAACTCTCTGTGATTAGAATTGGTGAATAATTTCACAGATATCCCATAAGAGTAACAGTTATAAAGAAACATCGTACTCTCTATTGAAAGACAGAAGGCTCTAGCAATTCTTAAGACTGTGGAAGTATTAAAAGCTAAATAGCACTTCTTAATAAAACAGCACGGGAAGTACAAACGAGTGAACATATCGTGAAAAGAGATAACGAGGAATAAGAGGGAAGGGAAAATGAAGTAATAAAGAAAGGGAAAAGGGAGGTATAAAAAAAAAAAAAAAAAAAAGGGGCTTGGAAGTAACGTCCCTCAGGAGCAAATAGAACACCATAAAAGTAAAGGAAATGGCGGCTAAAAACAAATCCAAAACGAGGAAAAGCCCAACTGTAGAGCCATCTCCCTTTTTCACCCCTAAAAGCTCCACAATGTCCCTCCCAAAACACACTCCGAAAGAAGTGCTAGACCAGAGTATTCCTCTCCCTCATACAAATGCACCAAGCAGAGAGCTTGAAAAGCAAGAGGAAAATTTTCTTACCACAGATAAAATGAAGGAGATTTTGAAGAACTTTCAAGAATAATTTTTTGCCGAAATTAAAAACCAAATAATGGAAAATGCCAAATCAATAAAAGAGGTAAACAAACGTTCTGCTGACCTGGAAGACAAATTTGATAAGCTGATCATTGATCACAACATGCTTTTGGAACAGTCATCAAAAATGGCTTGTCAAATTTCTATACTGAATGACCAGATGAACAGGATGGAAGATAAAGCGCGGAAAAATAACCTTCGAATAAGAGGTATACCGGAAGCCATAAAAAAAGAAGACCTCTCAATATACATCATGGAACGGTTTTCCAAAATCACAATTTTTCGCAGCTGGATCAGAAACTGGACACAATCCACCGAATCCCGCTCCCAAGCCGTTTACAAAATAAAAGTCCCAGAGATGTGATAGTGAGAATCTATCACTCACCTACAAAAGAAGCAATATCTAAAGCAAGTTATATGATGAAGTCGTTTGAATACCCATATGAAAATATTCAAATATTTGCAGATCTTTCAAAAGGCACAATTAGCAAGAGAAAGGAGTTTAACTTTATAACACAAGCCTTAAGGAAGAGCAACATTATATACAAATGGACCTTCCCAGTAGGTTTACTGGTATTACAAGGATCAACTTGGCATAAGATTAAGACCCCTGCAGAAGGCCGAAACTTCCTGAGTACTATAATGTCTAACAATTCTGATCCTAAAGATCCTTCAATGGATTTGCAAGTCCCCATGCCTGATTGGCAGAGGAAGAAATGACTCTGATGGACTAAAGGATCATTTAAATAATAGGGGATATGTCTTTTCCTTCTTTCTCCTCTTGGTTTTTCTTCCCTCTCTCTCTCCTCTCGCTTTCACTCTGGGTTTGGGTGGAGGAAGGGGAGAGGGCATAATGATGGAATGATCAATGCTGCACAGAAACCCGGAGAATAAGGCAGCGCAGGGAATAATGTTAAAGTTGAATAGGGAATGTTTGTAGGTAATTGGTACCGGAGGGTGGCAGAGGAAGGGGAGGAGGGAGAGGGTTAGAGAGGGGTTAAAGTGAGATAATATAGTTCACAGAGGGTTCTAAATTATGGTATTCGGAAAAGAGAGGTATATATATATATAAGGCAAGCTATAAGAATGGAAATTATATCTAAAAATTTACCGCTGTCTCCAAAGAATCCGCCAACCATTTCCAAACAACGGCTGATTCCCTGCTGAACAGAAGTTTGGAAAGGCGTCATAAAAGCCTCTTCTGTTCTAAGTGTATGAATGTTAGTATGAATGGAAGTAAGGAAGATTTTGTACTCTTGGTTCATAAAGATATAATGGGATATTTTGTAAATTTAGATAAGGGTCTAATAATAATTAACTGCTTCTCATAATTAATGTCTTTAAAAATACTTAGTTGGAATGTAAATGGTCTAAATTCTCCTAGTAAAAGGAAAACTGTCCTCAGACACTGAAGAAAAGAGAAAGCAGACGTGATATTGCTTTAAGAGACACACTGGGGGGAAACTAAGATTCCAGGTTTTGCGACAGGCGATTTTGATTGCAGTCATCACTCAATAGGTGAAAAGAAAAAGAGGGGAGTCTCAATTTTTTTTTCTAACAATTTAGAAATAGTAGAAACATTATTAATAATAGACCCGGACGGCCGATACATTTTATGGAATGGACAGATCAATAAACAGAAAATTACACTAATAAATATTTATGCGCCGAATGAGAAACAAGTAAAATTTCTAAAACTAATAGGCAATTTGATTAGGAAGTTCGCCCAGGGATCGCTGGTGATAGCAGGCGACTTTAATATGATTCCAAACATAAACCTAGATAGGTCAATAAAACCGGCACATAAAAATTTAAGTAAAGTAAATAAAGAAGCACAGATATTTACTAAATGGATGATTAAAAACAATTTATTTGACGCTTGGAGAGTCCAACATCCAAACCAAAAGGAGTTCTCTTTCTATTCAAACCCACATAATATATATTCACGAATAGATTTAACACTAGTAAACTCTCAAATTATAATTAAGATCACGCACACTGAAATAGGAAAGATTATCACTTCGGATCACGCTCACACCACATTAGTAATAGAAATTAATAAAGTAAAACGGGAAAAACCACAATGGAGATTAGATGACACGATAATAAGAATGGAAAAAAATAAAGAGTATTTAAATAAAGAAATAGAGAAATTTTTTAATATAAATATGCACTCGGTTCCCTCACACTGTACGATTTGGAACACTCAAAAAGCTTTCACAAGAGGGCTTATTATTAAACTTAAAGCCCAATTGATTAAACAGAGAGGAGCTCCTTTAAAAGAATTATATATAGAACTAAATAAGCTGGAATCTAAATATATTCTGGATCCACAACAACAAATAATGGCAGAGATTAAAATAATACGAAACAGAATAAATAAGATCAATCAGTTAAGATCAGACAGAGAAATATGGCGCTATCAACAAACTTACTATCATCAAAATAATAAAAACAGCAAATTACTAGCTTTACAAGCAAAAAAGAAAAAAGAAAAGAAAAGAATAACAGTTATTAAAGAGGAAGGAAGATATATCTCTTCCCCGCAGGAAATTGGACAAGCCTTTACTAGATACTATCAGGAACTTTATAATTTGGAAAAATCATCCCCCTTTTGCAAACCGGCGGTGGAAGAAATACAAGCATTTTTAGATGAGATACAACTGCCCAAATTATCGTTAGAGGACCTAGCAGAATTGAACAAACCAATTACAAATCAGGAAGTGCTACAAGTGATTAATCAATTAAAACCTTACACATCCCCAGGTCCAGATGGATACACTAATCTTTTCTATAAAACATTCTCACAAATTCTGAGTCCCCATCTTACTGAAGTGTTTAATGAAATTAAAACCTTGGGAACTATTCCACCGAAAATGACAAAGGTAGCATTGATTATGATCCCTAAGGCCAACTTAAACACACAATCCTGTTCCAATTACAGACCTATTTCTCTTTTAAATGCAGACACTAAATTATATGCGAAGATTTTGAGTCTTAGAATACAAAAATACATAGGAAAACTAATCGCAATAGAACAAATGGGATTTGTGACCGGCAGACAGGGAACAGAGAATATCAGAAAACTTATGAATTTGGCCGAAATTGCAAGACTTAATAGTGCCCCCACCCTATTCTTGTCTTTAGACGCGGAGAAAGCGTTTGACAGAGTAGGGGGGGAGTACATGAAATTGGTGTTGTCTAAATTTGGCTTCGAGGAATTTGGGGTTGAGGCAATAGGGGCCCTTTATAGATCCCCGACAGCAGAAGTAACCGGGATAGGGGTTAGAGCAGGCCCTTTTGAAATTACAAATGGCACCAGACAGGGTTGTCCCCTCTCCCCTACCCTGTTTGTATTAATGATAGAACCTTTGGCGGAAGCTATCAGGTCATCCCTACAAATTCATGGGATTAGAGTGGGGGAGAAGGAACATAAAATTAGTCTATACGCAGACGATGTTGTCCTATCTCTTACTTGTCCTGAAGAATCTCTTTATCATTTAGCAAAAATAATAGACAAATACAGTAAAGTGTCTTATTACAAATTGAATTATAAGAAATCCGAAATACTTTGCTTTAATGTCTCCAAGAGACAGCAGTCTAAATTAAAGGCCAATTATCTGTACGACTGGGAGTCAGATTCAATTAAGCACCTAGGAATTATCTTCTTGGGAAATATACAGAAAACAGTCGATAGAAACGACAAAGATTTATTGTTTAAATTCCGAAACATTATAGATAATTGGCGGAAAAACAGATTCTCCTTCTCAGGGAAAATGGCGGTAGTTAAAATGATGCTACTTCCCAGATTAAATTATATCTTAAGGTGTATCCCCTATAAGATCCCTAGAGGTTGGTTGAAGAAGCTACAACGGGTAATAGATGTGTTTATACACCACTCTAGACACACAAGAGTAAAAAAAAAAACTATGGGAAGAAGTTTTCTAAAAGGAGGAATTGCTTACCCTTTATTACAACCATACCAGGAGGCTAACTGGGCAGCACACACCTTGAAATGGTTAGAAACATCACAGACACTACCGTGGATAGAAATAGAAAAAGCTCTAAATATAAATTACCATTTATCAGCTTTAGTTTTTGGGGTAAAACCAGCTAACAAGGATCTAGCGGTAGGATCAACTGTTATGAAAGAGATCTTAAAAAATTGGAGACAGATTAATAGGAAATATAAATTAATCCCCAGGGGTAGTCTAATTACTCCGTTGGACTCGCTAATTCATTTAAATATGATAAGTATTACTAAAGACTGGAAGAAGAAAGGATTAATTTCGGTAAGAGATACTGTGATTAATGGGCGTATCGCCCCTCTTGATCAAATTTAGGAAAAGTTTGGGATTTCAGGAGAAGGATGGTTAGCATATGAAGCATATAGAACTTCTTGTGGCACAACCAATGTACATTTACAAAGCAATAAAGAATTAAATCCCATGGAAAAAATCCTCCTCAAGGCCGAGAAAAAACATCTAATATCTAAATCTTTTAACATCATAAGATCGGCCGGAGAGCACTCCAAATCCAAAGGTATGATCCAATGGGAATTAACCCTAAAATTAGAAATAAACGAAACAGACTGGGACACAGCATTAAAATGGACAAACAGATTTATCAAACAAACAGCATACAGAGAAACATTTTTTTAAATAATCAACAACTGGTATATGACACCTTTGAAACTGGCACAAATTTCCCATTCCCCCGCAGATAAATTGTGCTGGAGGGAATGTGGTAGCCAGGCCCATTTATTACACATTTTATGGGATTGTCCCAAGATAAAACAATTTTGGGAAAGTTGTTACGAACTTTTGGACAAGCTAGTTGGGAACCAACTCCCGTTTAAGGGAGAATGTAGTATTTTACATATTTTTCCAAGTGAGGTACCAATTGAAAACAGAGCAGTGGCGATTATTATCTTTTCAATAGCTAAACATTTATTAATAAGGAAATGGAAAGACAATTCCCCTCCCATATTTTCTGATATCATTTGGAAAATAAAGTATATTAGAGAATTAGAGGCAAATTATGCACAAAGAGGGCCAATTAGAGCAGACCCATTGAAATGGAAAATATGGGACAGGAATTAATGAACGACAAGTAAGAGCACAGATCTTCCAGAATGGAAGGTGGGATGAATGTGAGTGAATGGTGATGTGGTTTTAAGTAAATGATTGTTCAATCATGTAATAGAGTTGACAGGAATGTATCATGATATATTTTTGTTTTGTATATGCTTATTGGAAAAAAAAAAAATTAAAAAAAAAAAAAAAAAAAAAAAAGCTAAATGATCTTCATAGGGTATGTTCAGGGCCTGTAGTTGCTTCCTTCTTTTCTCTTCAAAATGCTTTTTCAATGCCAGTTTTCTAGAGAAGAGATTTATATCTTTGATGTTATTGAATAAATCTGAGGCTTTTGATGGCACAAAGGACAGCCCTTTTGATAGCACTGCACTATGTGCCTTGCTTAAGTCAAACTTTGAGAGATTGATTATTGTATTTTTATCTTCATCCCTCTTTCCTAGTTCTCTCAGTTTTTTTGAGAGACTTGTACTATTGTCATTCACAGAGATTTTTTCCGTTAGTTCAATCTTATTGCCATTGTTTGTATTTCTATGAATTTTGTCTTGTCTATTTTCAAGATGTATTTTTTTATTATTATTATTAATGTTTAGACTATATTCTGGAAGTTCATCAATTTGTGTTTGTTCAACTTGTCTAGAAGGGGGTTCCTTTGATTGTAACCATTTACTATTTTTTGTATATTCTTGGTCTTTATCCAGAATGGGTGTTATTGATTGGATTGTCCTCTTTTCTCTCTTGCCTTCCCCTTGCCTCTGCCCCTTTTCACTTTTGCAGTTTTTAGGCCGCGCCCCCTGCCTAAAAAATCAGCAGTGGTGGGGGTGGTTGTGGTATTTCTTCTATCGAAGAAGGATCTAGCGAAGGCGCCTCGTGATGATTTAGCTGAAGAATTAGATTGCGTTCCCTCAGTAGAGGTTGATTGATTATCTTCCTGCTCGGAATAATCGGAAGAGCTTGGATCCACATTTTCTGTTTGTGCATAACGGTGTTCCACTTTGTATGCTCTTTTAAAATGGAAATCTTGTTTATCCATCATAAATTTATTGTGCTTCCTTATAGTCAATTCTTTTTTATACTTTTCTATATTTTCTTCTAATCTTTTATTAAGTTTATCAAACTCAGGGGCTTCCTGAAATTTGATGAATTCTTGGAATTGTTTTTCCATTTCCTTGTTAAGAATTTCAAGATTATTTTTTTCTTTTGTCAGAATGAGAGACATTAAATCCAAAGAGCTCCTTGTTACAATAGTGATCCAATCTTGCACAAACTTTGGTTCTAGCAGATGATTAGCTGGTATCAATTGGATCCTAAACCCTCTGGGGACTATTTTGTTTTTAATATAATTCTGTATACTAGTGATCTCCCAGATTGTTCTTATCTGACGTCTGAAGATCTTTTGTACAGTTTTATATACTGAGGACATCTGGTTCTATATTCTGGATTTCATCTTCCGTATTAAATGCTTTTTCAGCTTCTAATTGAAGTTTGCAGGGATCCCACCTACTTAGATCAGAGGTTGCCATGTGTATTTTATGGTCCTATTTATTAAGCGCTAGGTGTGAGTTTAATAGAAATGGTTTTTGGATTGAACCAATAAGGTAATATTACCAATGAAATTCTCTAAAGATTTGGTGCTTAACACCTGATAAATGTTATATGAAATATATTAAACTAAAGAAACAAAATACATTTTATTGAATGCTGCCATTTAAATGGCTTGCAACTAAAACAGTAAAAATATATTTTTAGGGAAAGATCACTTCTATACTCTTGTTTCCTATGTGTGTCTAGCTTACAGTGAGTGACAACCTGACATGTGTAAACAAAAAAGAAAACTAATGCTATTGGTGGTAAACTCTATAAGGTAGTTAAAGTGTATGTGTGATCGGCTAATATAAGCCTATGAAGCTTCTAAAACTATAAGGTTTCAAAAATATTGAAGCATATGATACTCTAACAATACCATGGAGTGCAAAACAAATACTTGTGAAAATTAAATTATTAATTAAATAGTATGGTGATAAAAGATATTGTTATTAACATATAGTGTTGGATATAGACCCCACAGGGGGGTAATTGTATTTCACTGTGTGTGTATTGTATATATATATATATATATATGTGTATATGTATATATATATATATATATATATATATATATATATATATATATTGTCACGACCAGCCAATTTGGGGGACCACGCTCACCCCAAATCTCTCTCTCTCCACGGTCGCAACTTTTTGTTCAGATCTCAACACCAGCAGACACTTCAGATGACAGCATCATTACTGCAGAGACACGCACCTCAGACCCCTATTCTTAGGATCTAAGAATCACACCCATGTACTTGGATTAGTACAAGCAGACTCTGACACCACCTGTGTTTAGTGTGTCCAAAGTCAGACTGGCCACTTCTTTATTGTTACAAAGATATATAAAAAAAAAACAGAGAGATGACACAAAACACCAAAGACTGCCCCCAGTTCTAGCCCATCCTCCTAGGCAAATAGCTTGCTATTCCCCCTCACCCACATGATTTCCTGATGTAGAGAGGCATCTGACTTTCTTCTAATTACACCTTTTGTTTCTCCTCTTACAGAGCCATAAAACTAGTTACCCCTTTCATGAATAAAGCCAGAGCCTTCACACGTGGCCGATCGCAGGGCCATATAAATTCCACTATCCTATTTCTAACACAGATACAGTTTTGCAATGTTAGTCAATTACAGCACCACATGCACTTATTACATCCATGATATAAATGTTAAGCAAATGGTTAGTACCTTCTAACCACACATACAATAACTGATGAACCCCAAATAGTCCAGTGGGCCCTTCTGTTCATAACAGCTAGTTTCCCCCATCCTAGTGTGGCCTAGGAATTCGTCCTGACGGACAAATTTCTAGCCACACTGATCTCACTTGTGCAAGTGATGGTGATTGTAATTGCCTCACAGTCCACATTTCTTCCAATTCCAATGGGCACACAATTTTGGGCATAGCCTCCATGGCTCAATTGCCAACCGCCTTCCTTGGGCCATGGCACATGCCCCCTTCCTCCCCATCCATTGGGGAAAACAATTTAATTGGGCAGCTGCATCTAAAACAGTCCTTGGGCCTATTCGTTCACCCAGTCCAAAGGGTCCCAGGGTGGTACAAAGTCCAGGTGACAGTTCCCAAGGTGACATGGCTCGCCCCCCTCCCAAAAACCAGGGCCAGTGCCCTCCTCTTCCCAATGTCTGAGGGGAAACATTTTCCTTGGGAGTCCCATAAACTAACACCTCCAGGGAGGAACATACCAGTCTGATACTGAACCCAGCATCCATGATGGTGGTCTGGAATGGAGGCTCCACTTTCACCTGCACCGCAGTCTGGGCATGGTAACCCCTCTCACCTGCAGCAATGGTCTGGGCATGGGACTCAATTTTTCCATCTCCTTGGACCACAGTTGGTGCGTTGTATTCCATCTCGCCTCCCTTGGGATCTTTGGTCACTGTGTTCCCTGGCAGGACCTCACAGCTCTCATCCAGACATCCCCTTGGGCCATCAGTTTTACAGACATTCTCTGTCTTCTCAATTGCCTTGTTATTAGCAATTGTGCCCCAGCCATTTGGGTCTGGCTGGCCCCCTTGGTCTGACACAGTCCCAAGGTTGTTCTCGGTGTTCGCCCCTGTACCCATGGCTGGTTCCTGGACTGTAGTTATCCACGGGAACCCCATGTTAGGTTCACAATCCATCTCTGGTTCTTTCCAGAACTCTCCCAGGCCCTCCATCTGGCCTGCTATTCCTGTCTGAGACTCAGACTCCACCGGTTTTGAGATGTACCCATAATGTATGGTACCCTCCTCATCTGTCCCAGTTGTAGCAAAAATTTACTGGGCCTTGTCCATTTGTATCTCCACATTGGTATTGTCCTGGTCAGAGTCCACAATATCCTCTCCCCAGACCTCTGGTAACCAATCATTTTCCTCCCTGTCCGCCTGACAGGGTTCCTCCCAACTGGATGGCCAAAACCCCTCCATGGATGCCTCCTCCAGCAATTCAACATACTCAGCCTCCAGCTGCAGCTCTTGCTGAATCAGGGGTTCCAGCAAATTAGCCTCTGGGGACCATGGTTCTAATTCCAGACCATGACAGCGTTTAAGAAATAAGTTATTTTTCCTCCTTACAGTCCCCATGCCACATTCAGGATCACCAAAGACGATCTCCCAGAGCCCATCTATTAGCTCCAATTGAACATAGAGATCCTCTTCAAGGGCACCAACAGGCCCTATCCTGGCATGATACTGTTTCTCTAAGGCAATCTCTTTCCATACCAGTTTCTTCAGCCAGCATGACAGCTCATGGTCCTGCCACAATCCCAGGAACGCCATCCATTGCTTTAGAAGGGCCATTCCTCTGCAGTCCTTTGCCTCTGTCACCTGGCTCTCTTTCTCTACTGGGGATAAGCATTTCCCCTCCACAGGAGCTGAGACAGGGCCATTGCTTACCCTTCTCCTGTTCCCCTGTACCTCCTGTGTGATCTGTATCCGGAGTTCCCTCTGCTGATCCTTAGTAAAACCTGCAGGCATTACCTCAATCCATCTTTGATACCGTCTGGACACTTCCTCCTCCTCTGCTGCAGACATCTCTTCATAAGCTGCCATCCTTCTGTGTTTTATACAGAGATCCCCACCGCTGCCACCAGCTGTCACGACCGGCCAATTTGGGGGACCACGCTCACCCCAAATCTCTCTCTCTCCACGGTCGCAACTTTTTGTTCAGATCTCAACACCAACAGACACTTCAGATGGCCGCATCATTACTGCAGAGACACGCACCTCAGACCCCTATTCTTAGGATCTAAGAATCACACCCATGTACCTTGGATTAGTACAAGCAGACGCTGACACCACCTGTGTTTAGTGTGTCCAAAGTCAGACTGGCCACTTCTTTATTGTTACAAAGATATATAAAAAAAAACAGAGAGATGACACAAAACAACAAAGACTGCCCCTAGTTCTAGCCCATCCTCCTAGGCAAATAGCTTGCTATTCCCCCTCACCCACATGATTTCCTGATGTAGAGAGGCATCTGACTTTCCTCTAATTACACCTTTTGTTTCTCCTCTTACAGAGCCATAAAACTAGTTACCCCTTTCATGAATAAAGCCAGAGCATTCAAACGTGGCCGATCGCAGGGCCATATAAATTCCACTATCCTATTTCTAACACAGATACAGTTTTGCAATGTTAGTCAATTACAGCACCACATGCACTTATTACATCCATGATATAAATGTTAAGCAAATGTTTAGTACCTTCTAACCACACATACAATAACTGATGAACCCCAAATAGTCCAGTGGGCCCTTCTGTTCATAACATATATATATGTGTATATGTATATATATATATGTATATATGTATATGTATATATGTATATATATATATATATATATATATATGTATGTGTATATATGTATATATATATATATATATACACATATATATATATATATATATATATATATACATATATACACACATATATATATACATACATATATATACATACATATATACATACATATACATACATATATATATACATATACATATATACATATACATATATATATATATATACATATACATATATATATACATATATACATATACATATATATACATATATATATATATATACACATATATACATATATATACATATACACA
>JAPZIH010000318.1:0-30324 GCA_027410445.1 Discoglossus pictus
GAGGGGTTTTAGGGATAAGTGTGAGGGGTGTTAGGGTTAGGTGTTAGGGTTAGGTGTTAGGGATAAGTGTGAGTGGTGTTAGTGTTAGGGTGAGGGGTGTTAGGGATAAGTGTGAGGGGTGTTAGGGTTAGGGTGAGGGGTGTTAGGGATAAGTGTGAGGGGTGTTAGGGTGAGGGTGAGGGGTGTTAGGGTTAGGGTGAGGGGTGTTAGGGATAAGTGTAAGGGGTGTTAGGGTTAGGTGTTAGGGATAAGTGTGAGGGGTGTTAGGGTTAGGGTGAGGGGTGTTAGGGATAAGTGTGAGGGGTGTTAGGGTTAGGGTGAGGGGTGTTAGGGATAAGTGTAAGGGGTGTTAGGGTTAGGTGTTAGGTTTAGGTGTTATGGATAAGTGTGAGGGGTGTTAGGGTTAGGGTCAGGGGTGTTAGGGATAAGTGTAAGTGATGTTAGGGTTAGGTGTTAGGGATAAGTGTGAGGGGTGTTAGGGTTAGGGTGAGGGGTGTTAGGGATAAGTGTGAGGGGTGTTAGGGTTTGGGTGAGGGGTGTTAGGGATAAGTGTAAGGGGTGTTAGGGTTAGGTGTTAAGGATAAGTGTGAGGGGTGTTAGGGTTAGGGTGAGGGGTGTTAGGGATAAGTGTGAGGGGTGTTAGGGTTAGGGTGAGGGGTGTTAGGGTTAGGTGTTAGGGTTAGGTGTTAGGGAAAAGTGTGAGGGGTGTTAGGGTTAGGGTGAGGGGTGTTAGGGATAAGTATGAGGGGTGTGAGGGGTCTTAGAGACAAGTGTAAAGGGAGTTAGGGTTAGGTGTAAGGGTTAGGTGTTAGGGATAAGTGTGAGGGGTGTTAGTGTTAGGGTGAGGGGTGTTAGGGAGAGTTTAAGGGGTGTTAGGGTTAGGGTGAGGGGTGTTAGGGATAAGTATGAGGTGTGTTAGGGTTAGGGTGAGGGGTGTTAGGGATAAGTGTAAGGGGTGTTACGGTTAGTTGTTAGGGTTAGGTGTTAGGGATAAGTGTGAGGGGTGTTAGTGTAAGGGTGAGGGGTGTTAGGGATAAGTGTGAGGGGTGTTAGGGTTAGGGTGAGGGGTGTTAGGGATAAGTGTGAGGGGTGTTAGTGTTAGGGTGAGGGGTGTTAGGGATAAGTGTGAGGGGTGTTAGGGTTAGGGTGAGGGATTTTAGGGATTAGTGTGAGGGGTGTTAGGGTTAGGGTGAGGGCTGTTAGGGATAAGTGTGAGGGGTGTTAGGGTTAGGGTGAGGGGTGTTAGGGATAAGTGTAAAGGGTGTTAGGGTTAGTTGTTAGGGATAAGTGTGAGAGGTGTTAGGGATAAGTGTGAGGGGTGTTAGGGTTAGGGTGAGGGGTGTTAGGGTTAGGGTGAGGGGTGTTAGGGATAAGTGTAAGGGGTGTTAGGTTTAGGTGTTATGGATAAGTGTGAGGGGTGTTAGGGTTAGGGTTAGGG
This sequence comes from Discoglossus pictus, assembly GCA_027410445.1. Taxonomy (NCBI): domain Eukaryota; kingdom Metazoa; phylum Chordata; class Amphibia; order Anura; family Alytidae; genus Discoglossus; species Discoglossus pictus. The sequence goes on from JAPZIH010000318.1 coordinate 1,439, forward strand.
GTGTTAAGGATAAGTGTAAGGGGTGTTAGGGTTAGGTGTTAGGGATAAGTGTGACGGGTGTTAGGGATAAGTGTGAGGGGTGTTAGGGTTAGGGTGAGGGGTTTTAGGGATTAGTGTGAGGGGTGTTAGGGTTAGGATGAGGGGTGTTAGGGATAAGTGTGAGGGGTATTAGGGTTAGGGTGAAAGGTGTTAGGGATAAGTGTAAGGGGTGTTAAGGTTAGGTGTTAGGGTTATGTGTTAGGGATAAGTGTGAGGTGTGTTAGGGTTGGGTGCTAAGGTGAGGGGAGGATGAGGATAAGGGGGGGGAAGAGACACAGGGGTGTCCTTGCAGCAGAGATCAAAAGAGTCCTTCAGGACTGTATTGCACACTGTGTACAGTAGCCTAGCTATGGTTTTCCCTATTGATGCAGTATCACCTACACTCAGCCTCCTCTCAGTAAGACTGCAAGTTAGTTATGATTCCAAAATGGCTGCTGTCCATGAGTTAGAAGGCTCTGGAAGGGAGTGTATGCTGCTGATTGGCTGGAATTTGTCTGCTGACTTTGACATGCAGGGTCAAAGTTTGCTCAATGATAAAGTATAGGGGGCGGGTCGAATATCGCATATGTTCGCAGTTCGCCGCAAACGCGAACATGCTATGTTCGCCGGGAACAGTCCGCCGGCGAACTATTCGGGACATCTCTAGCTATAACATGTAGGGCCACTGTAGGTGGGCACATCATAGCAGAGAGATCAGACAAGGTCCAATCCACTTGAGAAGGAACTGACAAACCACACCAGTATATTTAGCATGCAAACCGTGGATAACAGCACAGGCAGAGACCTAGCTGAATGTGCTGCAGCTCCTAGGGTCACAGAGAGTCAGACACAACTGAAGAACTGAACAACATACATTACAATGTTTCCCTGCTACTTAATATATGCCATGTGGCGGTGTAATTAGCAAAATAATTGTGTTACCAAATGTAGATGTGATGAGCGAGATGTATATGCAATTAGATAGAGATTTAAGGGATCACAATAGAGCTCATGTGCGTGGCAAAGGGTTCATATGACCTGACTCATGTTTTACTCTTGCCATTGAATTGGGTAGTGTGGCTTTAATCATATTATGCATGTTGCAGCATGGTTTGTCATATTGGCATGTGCATGACCATTACAACATATGATTACCAAAGGATATTTAGCCAAATCATGTTCATTATTGGGCAACTAACTGTATTCATACATATGTTAAGTGATGTTAGTGAAGGGGTTTGTGTACTTCAATGAAGCTCTGAGCTATACTACATAGGGCCAGTGTAGGGGGGTACGTCTTATCAGAGAGGTCAGACTAATCCCAATCAACTAGAGAAGGAACTGGAAAACCACTCCAGTGTCACCTGTCCTATTCATTGTAGGCACTCAGGGGAATGTTCCTACTCCACAGTATCGCTAATCAGACTTGTCATGGGTATTAACCCTATATTAGTAGTAGATATGATATTTGGGATCATATGATATCTAAAGCTATTCTGACTCCTCAACAGTTTTATATGTATTGATCTATTGCATGTTAACTATGGCTCATCAGTTTACATTTATAGGAATGTGACACTAATGTAATGCATGTGGATGTCACAGAACCAAACATATTCATAACACACGGACGCAGTCAGAAAGGTCTAACAAAGCTTTATTTTTTACACAGACCACAATCAGCAGTGGTCAAGAGTGTGCATTCACATAACAGTATAACAAAGCTTTATTTGCTAGACAGACCACAATCAGCAGTGGTCAAGATTGTGCATTCACATAACAGTATAACAAAGCTTTATTTGCTAGACAGACCACAATCAGCAGTGGTCAAGATTGTGCATTCACATAACAGTATAACAAAGCTTTATTTCATAGACAGACCACAATCAGCAGTGGTCAAGATTGTGCACTCACATAACAGTATAACAAAGCTTTATTTGCTAGACAGACCACAATCAGCAGTGGTCAAAACTGCATTAATATCATGGGTGTGGTGTGGACGGGTCCTTGAAGAGCAAGAGGCTGGAAAAAAAGGGGAAACCTACAGGGGTCAATCTAATAGTCTAGAATAAGCAGGATGCATAGCACCTACCAGGGTCACATGCTGCAACCGGAACCAGAAATCTCTCCATTTAACTGAAGAAACCATTTATGTGCATAGCACTTACAACTTGTAACTAGATCTGCTCAATGAAACAGATGATTCAACCTTTGGACTGTGTAATCCAATCCAGTTTCACACATACAGTGTGTTGACCAAACAAAAATCTGAAATAAGTGGTCAAATAAAAAAAGGCGGAGGAGGATCCAAATTTTTTTATAATCACGATGTATGTACAGTACAGTTCTAAATACTGTACCAATATACCAACTCACCTGATTCCCATCTGCAAGCATTACTAATCTTTAGCTAGGTCTGTGGATAATCAGAAATATGGGCAAATATCCATTATTATGGAGAGGACACAAAGGTCAGCAGCCAGATTCAATGTTACTTACATCAGACCCAAAGATCTGTTCTCAGACTGATATTGAAGTCAGGATCACATGCTTCACTACTGCATATATTATTGCTGGCTATCATTAACATGCCATTGTGAGACTTTGCAAGTCCACCGCCATAGCGGTATTAGTCTACATTTAAGCTAACAACAATCATGTCTGAGATATCTGGCAACATGATAGCTGTAAGATTGTGGGAGCTACATGTTAAGGGGGCTGCCATTGAAGGCATGTCTACCTGAGAGGCACTGGGAAAACCTTACACCTCATATAATTCCTCCACAATGCTTGCAGATGCAGGAGATGCCTTCATGGACCTAAAGAAAACAAAAAGAAAGAAGCAAAAAAAGACAAAACCTAAGAAATAAGGCCTGAAAACATCATAGGGCCTGCAGCATCTCTTCTCAACAGCACTCCTTAGTGACAATTTATTGGTCACACTACTAATTAACAGCCTTATTAAATTGCTATGTAACAAATTGAATAGGGCTCTATATAAGCACACAGCATATTTTTTTAAGAAGTTTTTAGTTAGGGAACTTCTATGCAAAAGCCAGGTCTTCACTAACTAAAAACTTTTGTCAAAAACATATTCTATGTGCTTATATAGAGCCCTATTCATTTGACCAAATCACATTTTAATGAGGCCCTTTGTGTTCTGTTTAACCTGTCACCAATTGATGGTGACTGAGGAGTGCTGTTGAGAAGGCAAAAACATGTCTGCAGACCCTATGGGCGTCATTCAATTGCGATTTGGCCAATTTAAAAGGGCTCTATATAAGCCCAGAGCATATATTTAGTTACAGACATTTGTAGTTAGTGAAGACTTTGCTTTTGGATAGAAGTTCACTAACTACAAACATCTGTAAAAAAATATGCTCTGTGCTAAAATTGAGCCCTTAGCAATCGGCCACATTGCAATTGAATGAGGCCCTATGTCCTCCTCCGCTGGCCGTCGACTCCTGCATGCTGGCCTCGATCCTTTGTGAACTTGCCAGCTGCTCCTTCATGACGGCCAGCATCTCCACCAGCACAGCCTGGCTCTGCGGCGACGACACCCCTGGGTGGGCCTGGTGAGGTGTAGTGGGGAGGTCCACAGCTGGAGCCTGGGGTGACAATGCGCCCGGTGGTGACCAGGCCAGCACACTGTGTGGCGAAGGAGGTGCTGTCCCAAGGGCGTGGGAGGGCCCCAGAGCAAGTCTTTGGAGGATGGGCATAGTCCCAGGGCTTGTAGCAGTTGAGCTTGCGAGGTCAATGACCAGCCCATCCTCTGACCCAGGGCCCTCCGATCTTCCTTCCTCCTCCCCCTGTGCTGGAAGATCCTGGTACGGGGACGATGGCCCTGCCTCCTTTGCCTGGTCACAGGACCCAGAGCTCCTCCTGGATGCTGAGAGATAGAGAAGAAAGGTACATGTCATTAGTATGTTGATTAGCGCATTGATACGTGTTCATTTCTAATTATCTGACATCTAGCCTTGAATATGGATGATTCTCCTCTTTGCAACTCTGATTAGCTATCTTATACTAGCTGTTATCTATTCTTAGGTTTCTGTTCTTGATGGTTCTCGGCTCACAACGCTATCTGTATTACGGCTGCTGTCTGTAACTGCATAGGCTGAACGGGCACACCAATACATGGGCCCTCATTCAATTGCAATTTGCCCAATTGAATAGGGCCCTAAATAACCACATTACATATATTTTTTAAAGAAGTTTTTTGTTAGCAAAAATCTATCCAAAAGAAAGGTTTTCACTAACTAAAAACTTCTTTAAAAAATATATGTTATGTGCTTATTTAGGATCCGATTCAATTGGGCAAATTGCAATTGAATGAGGCCCATGGACTCTCTATTACAGTGTCCAAACTCTTTCCTGGTTTGGAAGATATCCTTTCTGTGCACAGGTGAGTCAATCAGGATGACTGAAGAAGCGATTGACTCACCTGTGAGCAGCAGGGTTATCAAATCCAGGCATGTGTGTGGCCCACCAGGACCGAGTTTGGACACACCTGCTCTATTGCTTGATTACTGTTGTGGTGACCAGGAATGACAGTGATTTGTCAGCTTCATGAATTTAATGATGCATCCATCTATCCCTTGTTATTTCATGGAGCTGACATGTCAGTGTCATGTCCATGTGCAGTGTGTGTGATGCACATGTTGTGGCATGTTGCTGTATGTCATATTCACCTGCCATGGAGGCTGGGTCCTGCTGCTCCACCGGGCCTGAAGCTCCAGCTGCGGCGGAGGGTGCAAGTATGGCCCTTGCAATTACTTCATGTCCCAGGTACTTGACCCTCTGCCGCTCGGCCTCCTGCGTCATCTTCTTCCTCACCGCGGCCCTGATGTCGTCAAACCGGAGCTTAATGGACCGCAGACTCCGTCCACGGCCCGCCACACCATTGACCAGATCGACCACCTGCTGCCAAGCATTAGCCCTGGGCCCAGCCTTGACTTCCCTACCCCTGAGGTGATGACGAGGCGGGCACGGATGGCCTCCAGGAGGACCATGTTCTCCTCCCGGCTATAATTGTGGGCCCTGGACCGGCCACCAGCCTCTTGCTCTCCAGACTGGGGTTGAGGACCCTCTCCACTCTCCTCCTCCTCCTTCCTCCTCCTACTCTCCTCTCCCTCCTCCCTCCTCTCCTCCTTCCTTCCTCTACTCTCCTCCCTCCTTCCTCTACTCTCCTCCCTCCTTCCTCTACTCTCCTCCCTCCTTCCTCCTACTCTCCTCTCCTCTCTCCTTCCTCTCCTCTCCTCCCTCCTTACTCTCCTCTCCTCCCTCCTTCCCTCCTCTCCTCCCTCCTTACTCTCCTCTCCTCCTCTCCTCTCCTTGTTTTAGTGGGTTTGCCTGCTCCCCCCTCGTCCCCCATTCTGATCGCCTATAACACTATTTCTGCTTGGATATCATTGTTGTAACTAACTGCAGTAATCAACCTTAAGTGGACAGAGCCTGTGGAGGCAGTGGGAGGGGTGTACAGCACCTCTCACTCTGGACCTGAGTGGCGCTGATGAAACACGCTAGATCAATACTTTCCTAAACAATGTTGAAGGGTCAGTTACAGTTTGCATATATACAAGGTATGCGGCTATTTACTGTGTGCTTCTATCATGTGTGGGGAGTGGCCCATGTCTGAGGCCACTAATATCCTATCTGCATTATACTCTGCACATATTCCTGGGCTTGGTACCTATCCTGAAGCCATCTTCTGTACCAGAGGTAGTAGGAACTACATGGTCCTGCTGGGCTAGGCTGAAAATAAGTTCTTGTCAAGCCCCATTGAAGAAGCAGTTTGGAACACCTATGTGTATTGCAAATATGTGTAGAAATCTCAATCGAACTCAATCGAACTCAATCAAGCTCAAACTCAATCAAACTCAATCAAATTCAATCCCTTGCTCTCAATCCCTCGCTCTCAATCCCTTGCTTTCAATCCCTCGCTCTCAATCCCTCGCTCTCAATCTCTCTCTCTCAATCTCTCTCTCTCAATCTCTCTCTCTCTCTCAATCTCTCTCTCAATTTCTCTCTCTCTCTCAATCTCTCTCTCAATCTCTCTCTCTCAATCTCAATCTCTCTCTCAATCTCTCTCTCTCTCTCTCTCTATATATATATATATATATATATATATATATATATATATATAGAGAGAGAGAGAGAGAGAGAGAGAGAGAGAGAGAGATATCCAGATATAATACGAAACATAAAAAAATAAATAACTTACCTCCCTCCACCAAACTCCTCTCCCCACACAAAAAAACTCTCCAAACCTATAAGCCAACCCAAAAAAAAAACACAATTGTACTTCTCGCCAGTGTATTCAGTAAATATAGAAATTGTCAAAACCGAAAAATAAAATACAGCTTGATAGGATGAAAAGCATGTACAATGCAACTTACCTCCCTCCAAACTCCTTTGTGCCGGACAAAATCCCAAAACACTACAAACACCTATAAACAAGAAAAAAAGACAATTGTACTTCTCACCAGTGTATTCAGTAAATATAGAAATTGTCAAAACCGAAAAATAAAATACAGCTTGATAGGATGAAAAGCATGTACAATGCAACTTACCTCCCTCCAAACTCCTTTGTGCTGGACAAAATACACAACTCTCAAGAAACCTATAAACAAGAAAAAGAACGCAATTGTACTTCTTTATGTCGTAATCCGTAAATGTAGTAACGTATTTCCGTAAAAAGAACATAAAATTCAACTTGATAATAAAGCAACTTACCTCCTCTCACCCACCAAGCTCCGGGAACTGCGTGCTACTTCGTCCGAAATCGCAACACAGTCGAGGCGTGGGCGCGTGTCATTCCTATTTATTCACTCCCACTGTCAATCAAATGGTCTATCCCATAAGTGATTGGCTGTGAGACCTGTGGCGCGATGCGTGATTCCGCTATTGGATGGTTCGTGCCGGGCGCGGCTAGTCCGTCCCCCTTCCAGCTTGCGTGCGCGCCTAAACGTCACGGCCTTCCTACATTCTGAAGGCCGCGATTCGCGCCTAGCTATATTAAATTTACGGCCGCATCCGTTGAAGTCCACACGATGCACTTACGGCATTGGAATGAAACCGGGCTGAAAGGGCCCTAAAAGTATAAATGAAGCAATAAAATAAATTCAAATTACTGGCAAAACAATCCCCAATGATCAAATATGTAAATAAAAGATATATTTTTATTGTCATGTACATCCTCAATATGGCGGCCATATTAACCCTTTAGCACTCACAAAGGCTAGAATGTGTCCCCTAAACATATCAACATTATCTGATTTACATCTCTCTCATCACATCTACTTTTTGAAACACAAATATTGGCTATATTTCAACGCCACATTACATAGATCATGTAGCATGGGCCCAAATTCAAATGTGGGCCAGAATATTAGGGGTTACAAATTCAAATGGCTAAACCAATCCATAATCAGGGAACTTCATAACATGATGAAGCTTAGATACACCAGTGAGCTTTTCCATTTGTGAAATCCACCAGGATAATCACAAATGTGGTAATTAGCAAGCTATAAAACGACATCATCAGCCAGGAATTAGCAAGTCTGAACCATCATGGATAGCAGCAACCTGAGTGCGGTGTATATGTATGTGAGTAGAGCGCAGCGTCGTAGGAATGGATATTTGTTTTGAATGTTGCAGAGTGGAAACCCGGCTGTCAGGCGTGCGACTGAGGAGTGGCTGAGGCGTGACAGAGAGGGGCGGCTGGGAGTGAATGTGGGTGAGCGTGCTGATGCAATCCATGGTGGTCCGGAACCAAGGCAGGCAAGTGGCTCATTACCGGATATGCCTAGGGTCATGGTGGGGGGTCAGTTAGGGGAGAGAGCTCCAGTGGCACAGGGACAGGGGGATATGAGGGCACCCGCAGACAGGGATGAGGACCTTGATGTGGGTGATCAGCTGATGGGGGGCCAGATGAGAGACCCCTAGAGGGTGTGGCACATGAAGTGGGGGCTCCTGCACAGCTGGCCCCACAGGGGGGTGAGCAGGCCCAGTAGCCTGCCAGGAGGCTTCGTGCACCCAGGGTGTACAGGGAGAGAGTCACATTAGAGGGGTTAACTGATGTGGAAGCGTATGAGCGTTTTAGGCTAACCCGTGCCAGCCTGGAGGAGCTCTATGCGGTCCTGAGGGAGGACATGGAGCCTTCCTCACGGACCAATAGAGCCATCCCAGGCATGACACGGATGTTAGCCGCCATACACATCCTATAATCTGGTAGTTTTCAGAACACTGCTAGCATAGTAGGAGGAATGTCTCAGGCAAGCCTTTCAAGGTGCCTGAGCACATTCCTCCATGCTATAGTTCCGAAAGCTGCCAGATACATCAGTTTTCCCCACACTGGGGAAGAGATCTTGAAGGTGAAAGCAGATTTCTTTCGAATGGGAGGTATCCCCAATGTGCTCGGTGCTATAGATTGTACACATGTAGCATCGATACCTCCTAGAGAGCAAGAAGCGCTGTTCAGAAATCGCAAACACTTTCATTCCATCAATGTACAGGTTGTTTGTGATGCAGGCATGCACATACAAAATGTGGTTGCAGGCTTCCCGGGAAGTACTCATGATGCCCATATCCTGCCTCAGTCATCCACCCATCGTTATTTTGAGTCTGGACAAGCTCCACCTGGGTGGCTACTGGGTGAGTACCCATAAAGGATCCCCTAACATATACATCATGTTCCACTGTAATGCTATTCCATTGTTGCGTGAAACATGCGCAACGACGCATGCGCCAACAGACAAAATAGAGTCCCTCAATAGCGCGCACGACATCTGCGCACAGTAGTTGAGAAAAGGACTTAATGGTGGACTTAGGGGTTTTAGGGTTAGGGGTCTTTGGGCTAAGGCTTAGGATTCTGAGTGTTGGTGTTAGGCATGGGGTCTCAGTGGTTCAGGTTAGGTATGGGGTCTGAGGGCTCGGGTTAGAGGGTTTTGGCCCATTAGGCAATAGATTCTACAACTTGCGCTCTTTGATAGACGCACATTTTGCCACACAATTTTCAACAGTGCGCTACTGTCGCCGGCTTCTGTCAGCGCCGTATTGGCCGGTCTCATTTGCCGTGCGCCCTAAAGAAGGTGTGCCGACTGAGCCATTGCATTGTAGCTTGTTGCTGTGCCTAACCCGATGTGACCTGGTCATAGGAGTAGGAAGTTCCAACCCAGAGATCCCTAAACTAACGTCACATTAATCATTGTGTATATTTACAGATGCTTTAACGAGCAGCACAACCTCTCATTCATATCTACATCTCCCATTTTTGTTTCCTTCAGGTGATGCAGGATATAGATGTTTGCCGTGGTTATTGACCCCTGTGAACAATCCACGCACAGAGGGGGAGGAGAGGTACAATGCGGCCCATGCCAGAACCCGGAATGTAATAGAGCGCACCTTTGGCCTCCTGAAGATGCGCTTCAGATGTTTACATTCCACTGGGAGCTACAGTATACACCAGTGAAGGTTTGTCACATCATCCTGGCCTGCTGTTGTCTGCACAATATAGCAGTACAGGCAAACTGTCTGGGAAACATTGATGATGCTCCGCTTGAACCGGCGGAGCGTCCAGTACCTCCCCCTGGTGAGGATCACGTTCAGGGGTCACGATTACGTGCCCACGTCATTCGGGAGTACTTCCCATGTAAGTCTGAAACTAATAACAACCAACTATAATGTACCTTGATTATGGTTACTAATACATCTCTTTTCTCCTTCCCCATTGTCATACAGAATATACAACAGTCCACAGTAGAGGATAGCTTTGTGATGTAACATATGTCTTGTGACGCATTCTAAATACTGGATCAAATACAGCCTGCTCTGATATCCGTTAATGGTAAGTATGCACACATTCCCATACACATCATATATATTGATATCTGCCAACCTCCAGAAGCTAAGCTAAATGGATGGTCTGATGTATTCCACAATGTCAATGGATATAGGCCTCACAATCGTATTTGAAAACATCTTCACAGAACAGTAATGTTCCCATTGTCTGATCATGCTATTCCACATCCCATGGAGGTCAATGCAATTCATAGCAATCTGGATATATGAACATACCAGCATATTGTAAACCATAATAAATGTACCTCATGGGATGCAAAGAGGGGATCTCTCCAGTTCTTTGTCAGCGAATGCTGGTAAAAGCATTCTCAGTCAGATAACAGGAATAGTCTCAAGGATGTGTTAACTAGGAATCATTGTGCAATATATCATATGGATTGTGTGACTCATATCATCATATTGCCATTACAGAACTGTTGTCAACACATTGTTTACCCACACAGACATGGGAAACGACCTATACAGCAACAGAACATCAGCTACATCAATGTTGTCTACATTGTAAGTGAGTATTTGCGGGAAACATGTGCATGTATGCATGAGAGGAAATGACTAATAACTCCATTAATGTAGGCCTAACTTTCTTTTCCCCAAGACATTCCCTATGTATTGCTGAAGTGGTCAGAAATGTTTATCGGACCATGCAGACGTGTCCTGGGGGAACAGATCTCTTCATTGAATACTCCACTTGATCTATCCAAGGTAGAGAACCACATGTGGATGTCCGAACATTTATCAATGTGTGATAGTTGGGATCTTCCATTTCTATTACAGGCTGCACTGGTCTCTCTGTCTGTCTGTCTGTCTCTCTCCTCATCCCACCCAACCCTGTTTACCCTTAATTTATTGAGTCACACAAGTCTTCGACACCTGAACAATTAGCAACTTCTGCTAACTATCCCAATTAACCCTTTACACTATGTTTTCTCTTGTCTTCTTCCTCACATCCCCTGCCTTTTCCTCAGACTCTTCTTTACTTCTCCCCTTTTTGTCTCCAACATTTTCATTTCAACTCTCATGCCCACCTCTCTCCTTTTATTCACCCATCAGCTAATCTTACTCAAGCTGTGGTTAAACTATGTGTCTCCTGACTGTCCCATCTGCAGATTACATTATCTGTCCACATGGGGCAGATACCTTATTACATAATAGTGCATCGCACTTTACATCTGATCCCTTTCCTCTCCGACTAATGCATAACTTTCTACTTGACACAACTTCCTTCCTATGTATCTCTCACTTACTTATTAACCTTGCTATTCCTCATCTACTCTTCCCCATGTCCATTACCTTTAGCTTGGAAGTGGTGATTTTCGAATCTTGTGGGGGCCTTTGGGAAGAAATCAGTTATCAACAGACTTTACGCTCAAAACAGGGCCCTCCATTTTCTGGCATTGGCTATATTACATACTGTATATTTTCGTGTTCTTCTCCCCTGTACAGCGCCACGGAATATGTTTGCACAATACAAATAAATGATAATTAGACTAATAATATTCTCACATCCGGACAAATTAGTCTGGGCCATCATTATCATCTGACAGATGGTTAGCTTGTACGAGATCCCAATGCATAACATGTGTGCCGACATACCTGCATCTGTTGGTGGCTGCTCATATGGCATATGTAAGGTTTCCACTAATATATTATTTTTGTGTTTGTATTCCAGATCACGGTCAGAACAAGGCATGACGATAAACATCATGACATTCCATGGCCATGTCAATGTCCTCATGTATGTGCATGTGTCCGTTTCATTGCTTTGTTGGATCCAGTTTGATATCTGATTACCTTGACTGAATAGCCGATATGTGTCACGAGACAATTTCACTATACAATGCAGATGTGATGTGACATCTGTCAGCTGATGTTCCTGGTATATCCACAGCATGTGTATGCTCATATAGTCTACCTCGATTCATATGTACCTATTGGTTTAGACATTCTATCCTCTCCTCTACTTGGACTGTTGTGAAGCCTGCAGCACAAACCCTTCCAGATCTTTTCTTCAGTGCTTATGTGACCCTCCCTGTGCATATGGGGAAGAGTAAATCCAGGCTTGGGACTTAACAGTTAATGAGGTTACGTTAATCTTCAGTTATGCATATGCAACAACAGTGAGTATAGATGCTCAATCAGAGAACAAACTACCCTTGATATTGCCTGGTTTGTTGTGAGTTCTCTGGAATAAGTAACATCTGACTGATATGGTCCTGGTCAGGTCCCCATCTTTTTGACCAAGGTTATCTATGTGCTGCTTATTGTTGCGTGAGAACTTACCTCATGGGCTCATAGCATTCACTGATTACACACAAGCATACATTTTGCTCTCCCCACATGTATATCACCTTATTCTGGATTATTGTGGTCTTTCCTTATTGACTGTTATATATATGTAGTAACAATAATGAGATCTATTATATTGCCTAATGTTGGGTGATACACTGTAAATCCCATGATCATCTATATCAATGTAATTTACCTTTCCTGCATTCTGCTCTCATATCCCTATTTCCCTGTGTTACTTGGATTTTGTATCCTACCCCCCTCCACCATGATCCTTTGCTTACTTGTGATGATTAGTCAACCTGTGGTTTTGTGGCAAGCTTGCTTTGTTAATTTCTGTAAATAGTAAATATGATTTATCCGAGATGTTGTTTGTGTCTGCCTCGTCAATGTCGATACCATAGCATTTCTGTAACATCAATGAAAGGACCTTCAGACTCCACCTCTGTGCTCTGCACCATCAGTTAGGGGTGTCAATAGAATTCTCACAGTGTGTTTGCATTACTGATTTCAACCATGAGGGAAGGTTGGTATTAACAATCTATATGACACAGAAACAGACAAATGAGACAGGTGTCCATAAGTGGCTCACATCCTAATAGTTAACATACAGGGCCTCATTTAATTGCGATTTGGCCAATTGAATAGGGCTCTAAATAAGCACATAACATATATTTTTCTAAAAAGTTTTTAGTTAGTGAAAACCTTGCTTTTGGATAGATGTTTACTAACTAAAAATTTTTTTAAAAAATATATGTTATATTATTTATTATTTAGAGCCCTATTCAATTGGCCAAATTGCAATTGAATGAGGGCCACAGTATCTAACAGAAGTGAGTACACCCATCACATTGTTGTTAATATTTTAGTATATTTTTTCTTGTGACAACACTGAAGAAATGACACTCTGCTACAATGTAAAGTAAGTTTGCTGACCCATCAATAATTTAATACACAGACATTAATGTCTAAACCATTGGCAACAAAAGTGAGTACATCCCTAATTTGAAATGTCCAAATTGCCACTAAATGTCAATTATGTGTGGCCACCATTATTTGGGTTGCCACTGGAGTCCTCTTCCACTCCTTAATGATACATCAGAGCTGGTTGATGCTAGAGACCTTGCACTCCCCCACCGTCAGTTTGAGGATGCCCCACAGATGCTAAATATGGTTTAGGTCTGGCGACAAGCTTGGCCAGTCCATCACCTTTACCTTCTTTAGCAAGGCAGTGTCGTCTTGGCGGTGTGTTAAGGGTCGTTATGTTATGTTGCCCTGTAGCCCAGTCTCCCAAGGGAGGGGATCATGTTCTGCTTCAGTATGTCACAGTACATGTTTGCATTCATGGTTCCCTCAATGAACTGTAGCTCCCCAGTGCCGGAGGCAGTCACGCAGGCCCCGACCATGACACTCCCACCACCAAAAGTATACATCTATACTGAGCAAAAGTAGTTGAAATAATACCTAAATTACAGATAAATGGATAAGTCACAACGAACACAAAAACATTGATATGAGATGAAACCCTCATTTGAACCTAAACAGTGATGCAGAGAGAGGGGAGGCAGCATCTGACATCATTAGGTAAATGCATATAGGGGGAATCCACACATATAAATATATATATATATATATATATATATATATATATTATATAAAACATATATAGACATGCATATATGTTTGGTCTGGGCCTGCATGCATGCTACCAGCACTGAGGAGCTACAGTTCTTTGAGGGAACCCATGAATGCCAACATGTACTGTGACATACTGAAGCAGAGCATGATCCCTCCCTTCGGAGACTGGGCCGCATGCCAGAATTCCAACGACCCCAAACACACCTCCAAGCCGACCACTGCCTGGGTAAAGAAGCTGAAGGTAAAAAGTTGATGGACTGGCCAAGTAGGTCACCAGACCTAAACCCTATCGAGCATCTTTGGGGGCATCCTCAAATGGAAGGTGGGGAGTGCAAGGTCTCTAACATCCACCAGCTCCATGATATCATCATGAAGGAGTGGAAGAGGACTCCAGTGGCAACCTGTGAAGCTCTGGTGAACTCCATCCCCATGAGGGTTAAGTCAGTGCATGAAAATATTTACACTTTCACTTAGGGGTGTACTCACTTTTGATATTTACCCTGAATGAATATCTCCATGTGTCAGAAACACGAATATCATGCATCGCCGTTACTGGAATCAAACTCAGGAATATTACCTCCACCCTCAGCTGCACTAGTGGCTGTTACCCCAAACCTACGTTAACACAGGGCTGGTATATTGAAGGAAGATGTATGTACTAATACAATAACGTTGTTGTGTAGCATTCATCTGGTGTTTAACAATCATGGTACAGTACAAACGAAAACAAACAATGATAATGTGAGCAAAACATAATATTTATTCTTATGTTTGCAAATTATAGAAACAAAAAAAGAAAATTGGAGGCAAACATTCCGTCGATTTGAACCTAAAGAGATAAGAACAAGACATCAATTAGAACAATATACGCATTGACTGCAACACCTCAACGTCAATAGATCTTGGACATCAATTGCTTCTATATGCAACATGAACATGTTCTCACCTATTTCCGCTTTCGCTTGTGTTGTTCAGGACTCTCCTGGCCTTTGCCAACCGTTGCCCTAGGCCGGCCACGACCTCTTCGATGGGTTGGCGGCTCTTCTGCCCTGGATGCTGGGGGCAAGGTCTGGGAGGTTGAGGAGGTACCCTGTTCTTGGGGATGGCCTTCTCGGGCCATTTCGGCCCTTCGTGCATATTCCTCCATTACCCGGTGATGCCGCCTTAACTCCTGCATCGCCTGGTCATTTTGCTGGCCCATGTCCATGACCTGGTGATGCCGCCTTAACTCTTCAAACTCCCGGTCATTATGCCGTCTCATCTCCAGCATGAACTCTTGATTTTGCTCCCGCTCCTGCTCATGCTGGAGATGAGCGAGGAAATCGTGGCACAGCGGGGCCGGAGAGGCCAGCGGGGCCTGTGGGACCGGAGTGGCCAGCGGGGCTGGAGTAGCCAGCGGGCCCTGTGGGGCCGGAGTGGCCTGTGGGTCCGGAGTGGCCAGCGGGGCCTGTGGGCCGGAGTGGCCAGCAGGGACTGTGGGTCTGGAGTGGCCAGCGGGGCCAGAGTGGCCAGTGGGGCCTGTGGGGCCGGAGTGGCCAGCAGGGCCTGTGGGGCCAGAGTGGCCAGGGAGGCCTGTGGGGCCGGAGTAGCCTGCGGGGCCTGTGGGAGCCACATGCCCTGCCAGGGGCCCATGCTCCAGGGCACCATTTCTTGTGGCTCCAGACTGTGGGCCCAACTGGGATGGGACCACATTGGATGTCCCCACATTTGGCCAGCCCACATTGACTGTGAGCCAGGCGGCGCCATTATCCTGGCTGGAGGGGCCATTGCTGGAGCCAATGGCTGGCATCTTGTGGAGGGCCCAGGTGGACTTTCTGCTTGTGGTCCTGCTGCAGGTGGTCTTGCTGCAGGTGGTCCTGCATCTTGGCATGGTGCAGGGCCTGCTATTTCAGGGCCCTGAGGAGGCAGGGTATGCCTGGCTGGTACTGAAATGAGACAAGATTTGTATTTGAGTATTGTTCTGAAAATTGATTGATGTGTGTTTCCATATCTCTGAGATCATAGTGACTTGGAATTGGCTGTGAATGTTTGACGCAAATAAAAATTGATCTGCATCATTAGTATTGTGGATCCTGGCTGGGATCCTTCCTGTTATGTGACAGCGACTGCTGACAGCAGCAGTTGGACCAAGGGGCTGATTGATGGCGCTGCCGCTGTTATATACATCATTTTCACCTTACACACAAGCCCAAAAGCACTAGCCCTCACCCTAATCCAAAACCCTTACCTTAACTCCACCATAACCCATTAAATCTGCATGATTATATAATCTCCAGGAAAATGCTGTGACATGTAGAGGCTGCTCACTGCTGCTACCAGCAGTCACGGTCAGATAACAGGAAAGGGCCCATGGCTCATATGACTATATGTAATGCTGGTGCGGTGTGCCAACTGCAGTTAATTAGGACACGCGCTCATCTGAATCTGTTGGCCAGTGTGTGAGACAGACCAATCTGTGACCAATCCTCAGCAATGTGAGTTAACATGTTAATGTAACATGGTCCAGATTAGGCTGTTACACAACACAAACTTGCAGTCCACCAGTGTCTGTATCCGCATATGCTGCAGTGTGCACATCCATACATGTAGTCTCACGGGGATATACCAGCTATACCGGACCTATCCTGTTGTATGTGCGCATCTCTGGAAGTGCACCGCCACCGACTCTAGCTACGCCAGCCCAGCAGGCCGGGTAAGTGGTTATGGGTTTCGGGTTCTGGCTACAGTTAGGGGGTATGGGCTAGAGTTAGAAAGTGGGGTTTAGGGGGTTAGGGTTAGAGGGTTAGGGGCTTTGGGTGTACCAACTATTTTTGACGGCTACATGGGGACCCAAGCGCAGCCGCATCCCTAGAGTCGGCGGCGGCACTCTTCCAGCACATACTGAAATGCCCACATAAAACAGGATACATCCGCTATACCTAGTTTCAAGATGTACATGGGTTCTAAGCAGTAGGAGTGTTAAGCCAAACAGCTATGAATGGGCCAGTTTAACATGGAGTAGAGTGTAACAGGGGAACTCATGACAATAAACAAACAATTGCAATGGAGTTGTCATGTATGCTTTATATCACTCTGAACCAACAGCAAACATCACAGTAACATCAATAGATTTGCAAAACGGTATCATAATCAGTTGTGGGAGGAGGTATTGGACATATATTTCATTGCTAACAATTCTGACAAGTATATTTCTTTACACTGGATTTACATGATTTTTGCTGCCTCATATATCTGTAGTCACAACCAGATATCTTACAGTGCAGTTACGTCAGTTATCTATTTGTGTGGGGTACATGTGCGTACATATGAGGGTGTTAAGGTGTACATGGTACTCACATTGCAGGCTTTCTGCCCCACCCGTGACCACCAGGCCAAGGAGGCCCACGACTGCCGCTGGCTGGATCATGTCGCGCACTGTGGCCTCCCAACCGGGGTATGTAAATGTTTCTGGAGGCCCACCACCGGTTCCACGTGCCGCATTGGCCTCATTTGCCATTTTCTTTTTTACCTCAATGCGACAGTCTTGGTACCGGTGCTGGACAGACTGCCAGGTACGATTTGCATACCCCAGCGAAGAGACTTCAGCCACTATTGCCCTCCAGGCATCTGTCCCTTGCCTGGGGCTCACCTCGCTCCCACCGGTTAAGATGGAGTGGTGGGCTTGAACTCCTCTTATGAGAGTTTCAATCTCCTCCTGGTTAAAGTTTGCTGCACTTTTTCTGGCAGCAGCAGCAGCTTGCTGGCCAGCCTGTGGCTGGGGGCCCTGCTCTCCCTGGCCTCTACCTTCACTGCCTTCTCCCTCCATCTCTCCTCCTCTCCTCACTCTCTCTTGCTCGCTCTCAAAACCCTCCAACTCCAAGACGTGTGTGTCCACTTGCACAGCATACAACACAGTCACAGATTTAAGAATTTCCCTCACTTTTAAACTATTTGTGGCCTTGATGGTCATCTTCCTATTGGTTAATTGATTTCAGGTTATTTGATTTCAGGATTACGGGCTTGAGACATCTGGCCGTAACGCACGATCGTAGCTTCTTGGTGAAGCACGTACGGGTTTGGCGGATGATTGCCCTCCAAGCCCATAGCTCGTTATTCAAACCTGTGCGGGCTTGCATGATAGATAAAACACAAAGATTGAACATGTAGTTAAATATCTTTATTTGCGGATTTGAGAGTAGGGGAATGTTGAGCTATTAATTCTAAAACCAAACATCACTTTCACTTCTAATAAAAGTACAGGATGGCTTTTCTATGCTACGACTTGTAAGTAAGCCCTTTACGACCCGTAGGTCTATTCTACCCATTTACGGACTTGACGGAGGCTAATCCCGCAGCCTTTGCCGGTCTGAGGTGCTCCAAGCCCTCAGGACTTTGTCCACGGATATTTGACATGAATTAAAAATATATATATTTACGGATTTGAGTGTAGGGGAATGTTGTGCTATGAATGCTAACACCTACAATCACTTTTTCGTCTCCTCAGAGTGCAGGATGGCTTTATTATGTGCTTAATTGTGTGCTTGCGGGACCTTTTTGCTGCAAGTAAGCTGCGGCTCAGTTTTAGCCTTGCAGAGAGGGTTCTCGGAGCAATTGAATAGCAACCAGGATTTTCTTGCGGCCGAAACTCTTGCGGCCGTTTAAGATCAAAGGCTTTCCTCCGGCGCGTGCGGCCGCAAGGGATAACAAGGCGCCGGGCGCAAGCCTGCCGGAGTCCCCGGCCGGAAGGGAATAGAATAGGCAAATAGCTTGCGACCGGTCCTTGTGGCCCCGCATCTCCTACGGCCGATAACAGAATGAGGGCCTTTGAATCTAAAGTGACCACTCCCACTGCAGCATAATTGCACTGTGTCATGATTTAATTGTTTAAGGACTCATATTGTCAGTGGTTTGTGAGTATGTCCAAGGGAGCATGACATTGTTGCATTGGGATTATGTGTTATTGTGCGGTTATATGTTGCCTGTACATGGTTATTATGTATCCTAGGTATAATATATTATGAGGTTACAATATAGTTTTCACATAAACAAGGTGTGAGACTATTTCTGTGTGTTGTATCCTGACTTGGGGAGTGGTCTTGCTATGGGCCACTAAGTAACCTGGATCCAGTATTCTCTGCCTGTAGCTTTTGGGCCTTGCAATCTTCAGAAGCCATCTTTTGGGCCACAGAGATCAGGAAGTACATGATTCTGCTGGGGTAGGTTTGAACTAGGTTCATATCAAGCCCCCTTGAAGAAGCAGATCGTGACATTTGGCTGGCAGCGGTGGGGATCTCTTTATAAAACACAGAAGGATGGCAGCTTATGAAGAGATGTCTGCAGCAGAGGAGGAGGAAGTGTCCAGACGGTATCAAAGATGGATGGCGGTAATGCCTGCAGGTTTTACTAAGGATCAGCAGAGGGAACTCCGGATACAAATCACACAGGAGGTAAAGGGGAACAGGAGAAGGGTAAGCAATGGCCCTGTCTCAGCTCCTGTGGAAGGGAAATGCTTATCCCCAGTAGAGATAGAGAATGTTCTGGTGACTGGAAAGGACTGTAGAGGAATAGGCCTTCTAAATAAATGGATGGCATTCCTGGGACTATGGCCAGGTCACAGGCTAATGGAATGGCTGGAAGAATTGGTATATGAGGAGGTCGCCCTGGAAGATCAATATGCTTATTGGGTTGGACCTGTTGGGATACATCATCATTTTTCATTGGGGCTGGAAAAGGCACTTTGGGACATAGTACATGGGGATCCGGACTGTGGCTTGGGGACAGAGAAAAGAAAGCTGTGTCTGTTTGCCAAGCGCTGTCACATGCTGGGACTGGAGACAGGCTCTCATACAGCTAACTTACTTTGGCCTTTGATCCAACAGGAGCTACAGCTGGAGGTGGATTATATAGACTTACTGGATGAAGCATCCCTGGATGGTTGTTGGCCAGCCAGCTGGGAGGGCTCATGCCAGTCAGGCATGGAACAGAACCACCTAACAGGTACTACAGAGACCCAGCTAAATATTGCTGAGGCAGGGTCAGAAAATGAATGTATGGACTGGGGGGAGAATTTTGATATCCATGATTCTCAAAATAACAAGGGTGCCGGCATCCATGGGGTTGACTGGGAAGAGGAAGAACTGGTCCCTATCTTTAGGGGGCTAAGTCTCACCCAGTTAGAGGAATGGGGACAGGGCCAAACCACAGCAGTGCCAGGCCCAGGGGAAGAACTGGGGAAAAGCTACTCTGCTCCTAGTGTAAGAGAAGAACCTAATGAGCACTGGGCCCTACCATTTGACTGTGGAAATTGTAGAGAGGTTCCTTGGATGACCATTGTCCAGGAGCAAGCCACAGACCCTGGAGCAGAAACAGAAAGTAGCCCTGTTCTTCAGCCTGAACAAGAGGCAGTAGCTGCTGCTTCTCAAGGGCTGCCTGTAACTACACACCAGGCAGTCTCAGATGGAGAGAGTCAGGAGGTTCCACCTGAGGATCCAGAGACCAAAGAGCCAGAGGGTACCCCAGATTGTGATTTGTCTCCTGGTATCCCTACAATGACTCCCCTGCAGCTGCCCAAAGACACTGGCTGTGTACCTGTAACCCTGGAAAGAAGGAGCCATTGGCCAGGCTTGGTGGGAGAAAGGTTGGCTACTGAGTCACAACAGCTTGTATCAGAACTGCCCATTAATCCAGCATGGATGCCACCAGTGAATGTCACTAGCCCATGTTGCAACTCCCGTATCCCAGTTTATTCAGGAGAAAGATCAGGCCTGACAAAGGGAACCTTGTACTCTTCAATGTTACCCATGGGACAGAGTGCTGATCCAGAATCGGCAGGACAGGAGGTCTCCCTAGCCTGGAAGGAAAGGGCTTTGCTGGGTAAGGATCCTCCCAAATTTATGCTGGACTTACTAGCTGGGATGTACTGTTTCCCCTGGACTACCTTGAAGGGTCCTCCATGGCAGTTGTCTTATAAGTCTCCCCAGGAGCTTGGGAAAGTCACAAGGCCACTGGGAAGGAGCGAGTATTCGCCCTGGACAGGGGGAGGCAGGGTACCCAGAGAGCCACTGAGGCTATCACATGGATGGACTTTCCAGACAGGAGGACAAGTAAAAGCAGTATAGCTAGAGAATTATCCGTTAGGATGATCCTCTATGCTATACTAGAAAGGAAGGGGGAGAAGTTGTCATGATTTAATTGTTTAAGGACTCATATTGTCAGTGGTTTGTGAGTATGTCCAAGGGAGCATGACATTGTTGCATTGGGATTATGTGTTATTGTGTGGTTATATGTTGCCTGTACATGGTTATTATGTATCCTAGGTATAATATATTATGAGGTTACAATATAGTTTTCACATAAACAAGGTGTGAGACTATTTCTGTGTGTTGTATCCTGACTTGGGGAGTGGTCTTGCTATGGGCCACTAAGTAACCTGGATCCAGTATTCTCTGCCTGTAGCTTTTGGGCCTTGCAATCTTCAGAAGCCATCTTTTGTGCCACAGAGATCAGGAAGTACATGATTCTGCTGGGGTAGGTTTGAACTAGGTTCATATCAAGCCCCCTTGAAGAAGCAGATCGTGACACACTGCAGCATAAATTATAATAAATTCAAATGTAGAATCATACATTTTATATTAAAAGCCTCTGATGTTAGATTGATATTAAAAAACAGTTACCACAATGCTTTGGTAATTCTTTATTGCATCCAGACGGTAGCAACCAATACCTGCTTCACCCACTATAGGCCTTCTTCAGGAGTCATACTTGGCTTTACTTCTACCTAGCTCAGTGTTATCTAACATTTGAGGTTGTGTTATTATTTTTTTTCCATTCTTAAGACATTTTGACTATTTTAAAGTGCATAGAGTATATCTTTAATACAGGAATAAACGGTTATTTTAACATTTGTAGAATTTATTTCTTCAACCAAAAAAATATATTTTTAGGTAAATGACTTGTCATTAATTTCTAACAATATTACTTCTGCAATCAGTGACCATCTCTCAGCAACATTCACAAACATGAAGCAGAGACATGATCCCTTATAGGCTAGGACACTACACTGTGGAAGCGCCGTCAAATTTTTTAGCAGATTCCTCAGTATCGATGGTTAGGTCAATAGAATGTAAGTTTTCTAGATATTACTACACTACACCACTGGTTAGACCTCTCTTGAGCCCGTAATATGGCCCGTAAAACTAATTTGCTATTCAATTGGCATCTTTTAGCGAGCCACAAACTATCTATGTGTTACAGGCTGAAAATCCCTGGGGTTGTCAAATCGTAACTTCCAACCCATCTAAGCCTTTGATCTTTTAAGCCCGAAAAAATTACAATCGTTAAAAACGCAAATTGCTTTACAATTGCTGCAATTCCTCAAATGACAAATGTAGAAGAAAATCCTAGGAGTACCAGATAGGACTAGTAAGGGGGTTAAACACCTGATTGTAGCACTGTAAATGCCAATAAAAAATCAATACTGCACTTTAAAAGATGGGAAAAGTGATGAAAGACATTACAATTAATTGCACAACAGTCTCAAGCTTGCAAACCTACAATAAAAAAAATATTTATTTTTATGTTTCATTTTGGTGACATCAATCTCGGGAATCAATGGGTTAATACATATCAGGCCAACTACATGGACTAAAACAGTATCACCATTCATTTCTAATATTTTGTACGTTGCCAAATTGGGGGTCTGATATGTGATCAGACCTCTAAATGCTAACTGATTGATGTGTAACTTCCATGCTTCACTGATGTAATGATGACGGTCACATTTACTATCGCTAGGTTCTAAGACGTAGAATCATTTAAGAGATTTACGTTTACGAGGGCCCGGAATGTAGCGCAGAAGCTAATTTGCTATTCAACTGTCCTTTTTTCATGAGTTGCAAACTATCTATTTGTTACGGTCTGAAAATCCCTGCGGTTGTTACAACCGTATCTGAAACCCCATCTAAGCTTTTTTTTCTTACAAGTCTGCAGCAGTAACAATAGCTAAAATCCCTGTTGAATTGCTACAATTCACCAAAGCCACACTTGTGTTACTACCCGTAAATTTGGAATGTAGCCCAAAATCCCACGAGTACTAGAGAGGACTCGCAAGGGTTTTAAAAGCCCTTACGTATGCTGGCCCTAAACGTCCCCTCTGCTCCTAATCCCTCCCGCTCCTAAAATAAATCCCCCATGATGCAGGGGTCGCAATCGGGACCCCTGCAGGGTCCCCACATTAACCCTTTGCTGCAGGGATCTCAGATCCCAGACAGTTACAAATTTAAATCCCCTGCCACGGATCCTTATAGGTCCCACAAAAAGTTAACCCCTGACGCGGGGCTACTTAGTTAAAAAAATAACAAGACCCCCATGAGCCTCTAATTGACATCATCAGTCCCTCCTGGACCCTCATGACATTAAGTGGATTCACCTTACAAGTAAAGGCTGATAAATTGCAGAGTGCACTAATTGTGCCCAGGTGAGAGGGGTGTGGCTTGACTGTTTAACTAGTATAAAAGGTTTGTGAGCTGTTTTGGGGCTGTTTGCAAGTGGATTTTCCTTACAAGTAAAGGATGATAAATTGCAGAGTGCACTAATTGTGTCCAGGTGAGAAGGCAGAAGTTAATATAAAATGAAGAAGGGGCGAACTTGTGAGCTTGCAAACATTTTCGGTATCAAGTGCAATTCTAGTAAAAGTGTAGGAGTTTAAATAAAAGGAGGGCAGATTTATAGTGCAAAGGAGGAAAACTTTATACAAATATATTATTTTATATTCTTTATTTTTCCCACTGAAATTTTCTAGACAATAATAATAATTATGAGTCAGTCCAGGGGCAACCTTATTCAGTGTACATCCGGTCATATGTATGCAATACTGGAACAGATGATCCAATACTGGAACAGATAAGCACAGTTTAAAGATGTCCAGGGAGGTAGCTGGGTTACAGTTATAAGGGGAAGCAGGGGGAACAAGAGGAGGCCGGCCAGTTCTGAGTTGGCAAACACCAACATATTTGCCAGATTGAGTGAAACTGTTGGGGATGTCCATTCAGGAATGGCAATGCCAGAGAGCTGTTCCCTCTAACAGCCGGGAGAACAGCTCTACTGGATGAGAGGGAGGGCAGAATAGGCAGAGCAACAAACAGGTTTTGGTTGTAGGGGACTCTATTATTAGGAAGGTAGATAGGGTGATTTGTCAACTAGATCCAAGCAATCGAACAGTTTGCTGTCTCCCGGGTGCTCGGGTTCGTCATGTTGTGGATCGGGTAGACAAATTATTGGGAGGGGCTGGAAATGAACCGGCGGTCTTGGTACATATTGGTACCAATGACAAAATAAGTGGAAGATGGAGTGTCCTAAAGAATGATTTTAGAGAACTAATAAACTGAAGGCAAGGATCTCCTGCTAGCCCAGGGAGGCAGAAGGAGCTTAGGGAGGTTAATGCGTGGGTAAAGATGTGGTGCACTAAGGAGGGGTTTGGGTTTTTAGAGCACTGGGCTGACTTCTCACTTCGGTACAATCTCTACAGTAGGGATGGATTGCACCTTAATGATGAGGGAGCTTTTGTACTAGGGGATAGGATGTTAGAAAGGCTGGAGGAATTTTTAAACTAGTAGGTGGGGGGGGGGGGGGACTAGATATAAGTAATGGGGTAGAAAGTGTAGAGGGTATAAGGGATGAATTAACAACTCATATGGGAGGGGATGGGGAGGTGTGGTATAGTCAATAGGGAGGTAGTACTAAGTAATTAAGTACAGTGGCAGGCACTTCAGAACTACAGACTCATAACATAAGGTGTATGCTTGCTAATGACAGTAGCTTGCCACGAAAAATGGGAGAGTTAGAATTATTAGCAATTAATGAAAAATGGGATTTAATAGGCATTACCAAAACGTGGTGGGATGAATCTCATGACTGGACTGTTAATCTGGATGGTTATAACCTATTTAGGAAAGATAGAGGCAATGGTAAATGAGGAGGAGGGATTTGTCTGTATGTTAAGCCTGAATTTAAGCCTATAGTCAGAGAAAATATTTACCGTGGACCTAGTGATAAAGCTGAATGTTTGTGGGTAGAGTTAAATAGCGGAGCAGCAAATTCCAAAATAATATTAGTAGGAGTATGCTATAAACCTCCAAATATAGCTGAAAGTGAGGAAAGACAATTATTGTTACAGATTGAAAATGCAGCTATAGTATCAAATGTTGGAATAGGGCAATCTTTCGCAAACAGTGATCACAACACATTTGAAATTGAATTAAAAAAACTAAATTTTACAGGGGCCAACGAAAACATTTAATTTTAAAAGGGCAGAATTTAACGGTCTAAGGGCAGCAATACAAAGTATATACTGGGGCAGAGAACTGGCAGGTAAAAATACTGAACATAAATGGACAACATTTAAATCCTTACTAAATATACATACACATCGGCATATATTGTGTGGGAATAAAAGTCAAAGGAGCAAATCCCATCCAATGTGGCTTAACAATGATTTATAGATCAAGATACGGAGTTAAAAACAGGCATTTAAATTATACAAACAAGAGGGGACAAAGATTGCTTTACGGGAATACAAGGAAATCAACAAGGCTTGCAAAAGGGCTATTAGACTGGCTAAAATAGAAAATGAAAAATTAATTGCAAAAGAGAGTAAGACTAACCCTTAAATATTTTTTTAAGTATATTAATGGGAAGAAGGCGAGGAAGAATGCTATAGGGACATTGCAATGTGACACAGGCCGTCTGAAAATTAGTGACCAGGAAAAGGCAGATGAGCTAAATAGGTTATTTTCTTTGGTATACACAAGGGAGGTACCAGTGGTTCGGACACGGCAACATAATGGGGCTACACTACCTTTGCCAAATAATTGGTTAACACAGGAAGTAATCCAAAAGAGGTTGGAAAAAATAAAATGTTAATAAAGCCCAGGGTCCTTATGGATTATGAGCAAAGTTACTAAGGGAACTGGGTTCTGTAAGAGCCAAACCATTATATTTAACTAGCGACTTGCCCGTCAAAAAATGACGGCAATGAGATGTGTATGTTTGGAAAGTTGTTTAGTTATTAATATACATATTTGACACTTGTAAGTATTGTGATATTAAACATGTTCTCTTGGTGAACAATAAGTCTTAAAGCATTTTGTATTTAAAGTATTAACATTTGAATGTAAAATCAGTTGAACTTTAAAATAATCAGTATTGCAAACTTGAGGTAATGTTTTTTTAACATGCAATTTGTATGTGAAGAATTGTTAACTTCAATATACATTGAATCCAGAGGAAGGGAAACCGTAAAAACCCTTGTTCAAACATACCCAATTTTAACATGAACTTTGTAATATATCTAAGTAAGAAACTTGAAAGTATATTTTTTTTAACTTGAACTTTATTATCTGTGTAACTAAGGAACTTGAAAAAACATTATTTGAACTTCGAACATTATAAACAGTAACATAGTGAATTCATTTTTTAACATAATGTTGTATTAAAAGTATTAACAGTTGAATGTAAAAACAGTTGAACTTTAAACTAATCAGTATTGTAAAATTGAGGTAATGTTTTTTTAACATGCAATTCCTATCTAAACAATTGTTAACTTCGATATACATTTAATCCAAAAGAAGACAAACAGTAAAAACCCTCCTTGAAACGTACCCAATTTTAAAATGAACTTTGTAATATATTTAAGTAAGAAACTTGACATAATATTTTTTGAAACTTGAACTTTCTTATTTGTGTAACTAGGGAACTTGAAAAAACATTTTTCCAACTTGGAACATTATAAACAGTAACATAGTGATTTAATTTTTTAACATAATTTTGTACTAAAAGTATTAACAGTTGAATGTAAAATCAGTTGAACTTTAAAATAATCAGTATTGCAAACTTGAGGTAATGTTTTTTAAACATGCAATTTTTTTTCTGAATAATTGTTAACTATAATATACATTGAATCATCTTTCTCTCGCTAATTTAAGATTAGGGACCTAAAAAATAACCTTTTTTTCTTTAAGTTTCTGACAGCTAAAAAGATTTCAAATTAGGGCTCTTGGAAATGTAACACTAGTTGATATCATTCTTCTTCTTTATCTAAAGTTAATTTATTCTCCTATCATTGAAGCTAATTTTCAGATTTATATTCTATAAGTTTAAAAGAAAGAATATAACTAGGATTTGGATCATTTAGATCTAACTAAACTTACCTACCTGAAAATGGAGAAACTGAGCTTCAAAGTATCTTTCTTTGCATTGGGCATGGATTCTAGAAGGTAAAGGAACATTTTTAAGAAGATTTTAGAACATTTTAAAAATGTTGATATTTTGAGAAAATCGACATTGCTGGGGTCTAAATTCTTAGAGGACTCGAAACAACTTTTGTTTCACAACTTTGAAATTAAGCTTCAAATCATCTTTCTCTCATTAATTTAAGATTAGGGACCTTAAAAATAACCTTTTTTTCTTTACGTTTCTGACAGCTAAATAGATTTCAAATTAGGGCTCTTAGAAATGTAACACTAGTTGATATCATTCTTCTTCTTTATCTAAAGTTAATTTATTCTCCTATCATTGAAGCTAATTTTCTGATTTATATTCTATCAGTTTAAAATAAATAATATAACTAGGATTTGGATCATTTAGGTGCACTTTTCACTATCTCAATTCTGTGAAAACTTCAATGCCACTTTGCGTTATTTTCTATATAGAATTACAAACTTACCTAAGTGAAAATGGAGAAACTGAGCTTCAAAGTATCTTTCTTTGCATTGGGCACAGATTCTAGAAGGTAAAGGAACATTTTTAAGAAGATTTTAGAACATTTTAAAAATGTTGATATTTTGAGAAAATCGACACTGCTGGGGTCTAAATTCTTAGAGGACTCGAAACAACTTTTTTTTCACAACTTTGAAATTAAGCTTCAAATCATCTTTCTCTCACTAATTTAAGATTAGGGACCTTAAAAATAACCTTTTTTCTTTATGTTTCTGACAGCTAAATAGATTTCAAATTAGGGCTCTTAGAAATGTAACACTAGTTGATATCATTCTTCTTCTTTATCTAAAGTTAATTTATTCTCCTATCATTGAAGCTAATTTTCTGATTTATATTCTATCAGTTTAAAAGAAAGACTATAACTAGGATTTGGATCATTTAGGTGCACTTTTCACTATCTCAATTCTGTGAAAACTTCAATGCCACTTTGGGTTATTTTCTATATAGACTTACAAACTTACCTACGTAAAAATGGAGAAACTAAGCTTCAAAGTATCTTTCTTTGCATTGGGCACCGGATTCTAGAAGGTAAAGGAACATTTTTAAGAAGATTTTAGAACATTTTAAAAATGTTGATATTTTGAGAAAATCAACACTGCCGGGGTCTAAATTCTTAGAGGACTCGAAAAAACTTTTTTTCCACAACTTTGAAATTAAGCTTCAAATCATCTTTCTCTCACTAATTTAAGATTAGGGACCTTAAAAATAACCTTTTTTTCTTTACGTTTCTGACAGCTAAATAGATTTCAAATTAGGGCTCTTAGAAATGTAACACTAGTTTATATCATTCTTCTTCTTTATCTAAAGTTAATTTATTCTCCTATCATTGAAGCTAATTTTCTGATTTATATTCTATCAGTTTAAAAGAAAGAATATAACTAGGATTTGGATCATTTAGGTGCACTTTTCACTATCTCAATTCTGTGAAAACTTCAATGCCACTTTGGGTTATTTTCTATATAGACTTACAAACTTACCTACGTAAAAATGGAGAAACTAAGCTTCAAAGTATCTTTCTTTGCATTGGGCACAGATTCTAGAAGGTAAAGGAACATTTTTAAGAAGATTTTAGAACATTTTAAAAATGTTGATATTTTGAGAAAATCAACACTGCCGGGGTCTAAATTCTTAGAGGACTCGAAAAAACTTTTTTCCACAACTTTGAAATTAAGCTTCAAGTCATCTTTCTCTCACTAATTTAAGATTAGGGACCTTAAAAATAACCTTTTTTTCTTTACGTTTCTGACAGCTAAATAGATTTCAAATTAGGGCTCTTAGAAATGTAACACTAGTTGATATCATTCTTCTTCTTTATCTAAAGTTAATTTATT